>APFE030733676.1:0-39491 GCA_000404065.3 Pinus taeda
ATAGGGGGCTTCTAAATTCTTGGGGAAATTTTTGGGAGTGGGGAGGGATGTTAGGAAGTAGGGGAAATTGGAATCTTAGAGATTGAGTGAGGGGAAGGGGTCCAAAAGGGAAAAACACAGGCCCAGCCTAGAAAATTGCCACGTTGTAGCTAGAAACTAGGGTTTGTGCGAAAATGAGGAATTTGGCGGATCTAAGGGATTGGAAGTGTTTGATAAGGTAATTTAAGGATAGGGGAAGGTGTATGAACATCAGGAAACAAGTTTTTCCATTGATTTTCCCGTCCAAGAAAAATTGGCTTCAAAACCCTAGGAGAGGAAATGAACTTGCCAAGGCACAACTGAAGCATGAACAGGATGTAAAATGACTCATTAGATACTGACATGATAATGACAACCCCATAAATGATGATAGTCTCAGCTGAATGATGACATGGACCGACATTTGGACAACTTTAAAAGGAGTGAAAACAAACCCTAGACCTAATGCTTAGTGACCAAATTTTGCTTGAAAACTCTTTGAAATGACAAAATTTGACCTTGATACTTCAACATAACTTTGTAAGAGCATGTTTGATCACTGGAGGAAGGCTGGAAAGACTGACACTAACAGTGGGAAGACTCAATTCTTGACAGGAGAATAAGGACTTCACGCGGAGGTAATGTGGAGTGTCTTCAAGTGGGGCTCAAAGGTAGAAATCCAAGTAAATGAAGGTGGATTGAGATTGGGAAAGTAAGGGAGTTGTACCTTACTTTCTGAGTAAAAAAAATAAAATTTTGGTGGTATAGAAGCTTCCAATGGGGAGGAATGATCCAAGGATCAAAAATATGCTCAAAAATGAAAGTGCTCAAAATCACTTGAAAACAACGCCAATCATAGATATCATCATTTTGATTCCAACAACGCTTAAATTGCCTCAATCTGACACAGTATGTAAAATTTATCACATTCTAAAGTTTTTGGAAAACAACTAAAAAGTCAACTTGCAAGGTTGATTGGGTTGCTAACTGCACAAGGCGTATAGGTGATGTGGCAATAATGTCAGCAAGTGACTAGGCAGGTATGATGTGCATTAAAGTTATCGTATTTTGAAGTTTTTTGCAAATAACTAAAAAGTCACTTGTAGAGTTGACTGGGTTGTTGACTGCGCAGGCCATATAGGTGATGTGACACTAATGTCAGAAAGTGACTAGGAAGGTACGGTGTATAGTACAAACCAATATCATGCTAACATGTGGCAGTTTGTATGGGTTTAGGTGGTGGCATTTCGTTGGCTATTGAGTTTTAGCTAGACCAACCAAGAGGCACCATGTGGCCCAATGGGAGGGCGCCACATGGTCGTCAGGTCCCATGCAAAATATGGTTTGGGGTCCGACCGACCCAGTGAGGTTTGACCCCATGACCTCTAGCAAGCCAACCAACCACATTACTAATAGACCATCCATTTCTTTTACTATATAACATGGGTGATTTTTATTTAAAGTGATAATTTGGCATTGGTGAAGGGGGCATGGCACATGCTCCTAGCCTTGGTTATATCATTGTAATGTGTCCTCAATGATAGGAGGAGAGGGTGAGTGGTTAGTTTAGCCCTCAAGTCACATTAACTCCAAATGACTAGTGGAGTATAGCGGTGGTGAGATAAGATGTGGTGAAATAAATGATGGGGCTAGTAGCAAATGGGTCGATGCATGGCCCCAACCCGCAACCATATGGCCCTCCACATGAGCAAGGACCCAAAGTCGGTGGGCGTGTGGCCTCTCGGTTCTGCCCCTAGCCACATGGCACCATGCGACCAATTTTGGGGGCTAATATTCGTCACCTATGCCTTATTGGCGCGTTTATTTAACAGAAAATTTTCACCGTTTGTGGGAAAATTAGTGGTATTCCCAAACAAAATTGTAGCTTGACAGTTCTGTCAAAGGAGAATTTTATTGCCTGGTTAGCTAGTTTTGTCATTTTTGTAGGAAAAATAAGAGAGAAAGGAGCAAGGCAGCATATCTTGGTTATTTTTCAACCTTTTTGAGCCCAAGAAGAACCTACACAGGGTGTTTTGGGTGTTTTAGACACAGTGGCAACGTTGTAGACAAAGACTTTTTTTTGGCTTTTTGAGGCCATATAGAGACCTTTTCTAGCACAGAAAGAGCCTAGACAAGGGTTTTTGACCCTTTTGGATGCACATGCAAAATTTGTTTCTTCATTAGAGTAACTAGTTTTTCAATCTACTCTCGGTATGACTATGGCAAAAGGCTATTTTAACACTTCATGATGAAGTAGTTGAATTTTTCCTTTTTGATCTCTAAATGAGTACGAGGACCTATTACCACATTCATTGAAAGAGTCCTTTTTTTTATGCATTCATTTATTTGCTAAAGGGAGTCAACTTGTGAGTGAGAGTTCTCTAAAGGAGAATGTTTCTTTGAAGGAGAAACATTCCCACTCCAAAAGGAGGTTTACTCTATGAGTCAAAATTTTGTAATGTACTCTTTTTGCTGTTGAGATCAATGAATTGGCCTATCCATTGGAGTAGGGGCTCAGAGACGTAGTCCACACTAGATGAACTTCGTTATCACCTGGTTGTTATCTTTATCATTTCCATCATGTTGGGATTCATATGATTTTGTTTCATCTTTAAGTTCATTTAAAATTAACTATTCACAATAAGATAAGTTATGAACTAAGTTAACTTTTGAAGACCCAATTTTCCAAAACTTGCAAAGTGTCAGAGGACAATCAAATTTCATATCAATAGCAAAGTGTTGGTGCAGGGTTCTTTAAAATCTCATCTCTTGTCAAGTTATTTCCTCAATTATCCCCGCCCAACACTCATTCTACATCTTATAAAGCTCTTATGCATATGATCTCTTTTGAAATCTATAGACCCCATAGACCTCATGATCCTTCAGTGGTGTCTCCTAACCTTATGAAAGTTGATCAAACTAGTGAGAATTCCCCGCCACCTTTTGTGGAAGAGATCGCCTCCCCTATGGTCTTATCATAACCTCTTGACACTAGTCGAAAACTTGATCATAATATGGAATATGACTAGCTACCCTTTCCCAGATAGGACATCCCTCTACCTATTCCACATGACTCTCTTGATGACAAGCTCCCTCGGCCAGTCATCCTAAAAGTCATGGCTCTACACACTGTTAATCCTAGGGAGATTATGCCTCTTCCTACGTCTAGTCTCCCCGACATCGAACAAGTAGAGCTTGGCAACTTAAATTTGGAACAATTTAAGGGGAACAACCTCATTTTTCCTTAGAAGTGCCACCCCTGGACCGAGTCAAGTCTTGGGCTTCTACTACGAAACTTGCCAATGAATTGTCCACATCAAAACCACATGTTGATGAGCTCTTTGTACCCCTTTTATGTCTTGATCCTCCCTTATGTCCTCAGGTTAATTTCAAGAGGGTGACTATGCTAGAATGTCCCTGGCATTGTCAACCTTTTCAAGTTGGGTTTTTTCACTTCCTTTGGCATGGCCCCACATTTGCAAGTCATATGGTCCCCTCACCCTCCATGACTTCGAGTATAGAAACCCTTGGCCTATGCCCAATTGTGAGAACAACATAGTGTGACCTACTGGACTGTGTTTCGCTTGTATATATTGTACATATGAGTGTAATTTTTTTACCCCTTTTTGGTTTGGTGTGTGATGCAAGTATTTGTCATGCATTATTATGCCAAAAATCTAAAAAAATTATAAAACTAAAAAAAAAAATGTCTCGTTTTTACCTCTTCCATGTGTATTTGTTTCATTATGTCATTTAGCCATGCATGTAGTCTTTCTGGACGATTTTTACAAGATATGGTGGCGTTTCTATTGCGACATACATTGGACCTTAGGTGCATTCTTCTTGAACCGGACATATAGGGGTAAGCCATTTTCATCATCTTCATTGCATTTTTACCGTTAGTGCCATATTTATGCCTTAGGTTTGATCCCGCCAAGATATGAATTTAGCCACTCTCCTTTATGCATGTCATCGCTTGGTGGTAGATATCACTTCATCATGGATACCCTAGTATAACACCTCTTTGCTATCCTATTGTCCATGCAGTTATTTGTATTCTTTTTTGGAATTCCTCCTTCTGAACCACCATGACCAAGATTACCATTATGATTACCATTTTCTATCAACCTCTTTCTACATTATGAGTCTTGGTTTCTTCCATTCCATCATTATAATCTGCTTGGTTTATCGTTCACTTTCACTTGGTCTTTTTCCCTTTATTGGAGGAATCACTGCGATGAGTGGTCCTACTACCTAACCTCTTGTTCTCTTTATGTCATGAACAGTTCCGTCATAACTGGAACTAGTTCCTACCCCTTATACTACTCGTTCCTCCAGAAGGAGATTTATTTAAGTTCTTTTCAAACTCCTTAATTTAGAAAATATCTTCAATTGAACTTGTCTCCTTCACGCTCATTAAAATAATTGAAGGTTTTTCTATTCAATATAAGTTTAACCATTTTTCGGACTAAGTAGACTAGTTACAAAAAAGGAGTACTATAGTCTGCTATGGCTAGTAGGTTCTCCATTATATACTTTAATCTCTTAGGGGACTAAACTTACGAAAAATAAACTTTAAAAAAGAGAAAGGGAAGGGAATATTCATCTCCATTAGTCATCAAAATGGCAGAATTAGACACTTCACCCTCTAACATGGCACCTATCTGCATCCTTATCTCACAGTTGGGTTTTAGCTTGCCTAGGAGTTGTACCATCCATATGGGTCTATTTACTCCTTCAGTTGGTTACTCTTCCAATCATATGGAACATGCTTCAATGCCACCTGGGTTGTTTCATGATATCACGTGGTGCTCATTATTCATGTTTCCAAGTCACTTTTGTGTCATGCCACTACGTGTTCTAGGGAAGTTTCAGGTTGTGCTGGCCATCTACAGTAGTTTGTTTACCTTTCTGAGTCAAGCATCCCTATGTTAGTTGTACTTCATTGCTTCATGACTTCATCCATACATAACATCATCATGGTCTATTGCATTTCGATTGATGGGGGATTCATCAAGGCCCTCCTTTGATGGATCTTCTCTTGTTGACATCAATTAATTATCCAGGAGATTGATCTAGGAACCTGTAATACCTTGGAGCTTGTAGACCTCAGTGGTAGGATTCCTCACAATTGACAATGGTTTTAAATTATCAACTCAAGATTGGTCAATTTCACTATTGTTTGACATCAATTCATCTATTCACACTTAATGGATTGTACTAGGTACCTTAGGGTCCATTTTCTTCATTGGTGGATTCCCTCATGTTTGTTAGTAGTTTTCCTCATTGGTTGGTAATTAGGTGGTTTCTCCTATGCTCGACCTAAGCACATCTATTCACTTGTCATATATTCATACCATTAGGGCTATGTAAAAGAGCCTGGGTTAGGAACATTTCACTCTTATATGGCACCCTTCCCAAGTTGTGTTGGAGTTATGTATCATTTATGTATTTTGACGGCTATTCTAGGGCACCTCTCTATCTTTCTTATGTCCATAGTCCTACTGATGTATACTGTGACATAGATCCACTCTGTATTTCTTCATGGCCAAGTTCTAGTACTTCATGTGATGGATCTGCAATGTATGTTTTGGCGGCCATGTTTAGTATCTCTTTGTGATTGAGCATGGGTATGCCCACTGTTATTAATTAGAGAAAACCCCGGATAAGGATAAAACTCTAAGGTGACCAAAAAATCGCTTTGAAGTTGAAAGTTAGCACTTCAACCTAGAGAGGTATCTCTCCTTAAAACTCAACTACTCAAGGTCAAAGTGGTAGAAGGTTTGCAATAAATCCTATGGCCATATTTATTTAAGAAAAACTGAGGTTGTTTGGACTATAGGAAAATTTCACCATTGGGCATTGCGTTTGACCTAATCAGCTTTATATACTCACAGGTTCAATGAGAAAACATCATAAAAGAGAAATAGTGACAATTTCTTTGACAATTTTTAGGAAGTCGGAGGATTGTAAAGGAAATCACTGTGATATTTATGTGAAAAAATAAGTATTTAAATATCTGAATATAAAGAAAATGGAGCACATAAATATGAATTCCAATTTCAAACCACTTAGCATTCATACATTGAAGAAAATATTAAAAACCAAGAGATAGACAGGGAATTGTCAGAGGGATTTCTTCAAACTCCTCACATAGACTGCTTTATTATAATCTGATCACACAGTACATAAAAAAGGCTACCTTTCAAATTTTCCAACCCTTTTTCCTTCTTTAGAAACTGTTTATATAGAGAATACAATAGATAAAAAAGGTTTATAGCTTATATTTAATTACAATAATATAAAAATAACAATGTATATCATTAAGTACATGCATGTAAAATGCCTTTTAAAACCTATTTGTACCTAATCAAAACGACTTCTTGTAAATTGGGCTAAAACCAGGGACTCGAAAGTGCATCATTTTTATGCCTCCTTTGTTGGGAATCATGCCTTTTCATTCCTTCGAAAATGGATTTATGTTTCATAGATTATGTTCTCGAGGTCCTTTCCTACAATCATTGATAATCCCACTTTCATCCTTTAGCAGTGGAAAACTGATAATTATGTTCATGGACCGATTGTTAGCATTTTCACCCAAATTATTTGCCAAAATGTGCTAAAAATGAAACTATCAATTCTCCCCCACCTTTTCCTGTGCTAAAACGCTAACAAGTGATTTGTCGTTTGAAGACCAAAATTTCATTTATACAGTGAGGGGTTAAACACTCAAAATATCAAAAAGCACTTTTCAGTTAAGGGTATTAGTTGCCTCTAAAAGAAAATCCACATTGGCCATCCTATGTATTTTACTTTCTCTATTATCCATGGGAGTTCCCTTCTTGGAAACCTTTGTTTTCTTTGGTATTTTCGAACTGGTATCTCTATTCTTGTTTATAACCATTTCTCTTAGTAGGATATCATCCACATCTATGACTTCCTTAGCAAGCTCTGGGTTCTGTTTTAACTTGATATTTAGTCTTCGCTTGTTCCAAGACCTAGTGTGATGCCCTTTTCCCCCTTTAAACATTTTAAACAAGGTTTTCTCGACTGAGCCTCTTCATTTTTGGGCACAATCATCTTTCCCTTAGTTTTCTTTGGCAACTGGATACCTGTAAGTAGGATTTTAGTAGGAGGGGTTTGTTGTGTTTTCTTGACCCTATCACTCTTTTTATTATAAAATTTATGTAATTGAGGAACTGGAGGAGAGGTCTACTCTACCCTTTTCTGACTTCTTCTTTTTACAACAAAAGTTCTTTGAGATGAGATTCTTGTTTTAGGGTGTTTGGTTTGTTTGGTTTCCTTCTTACTACACATTTTGCTACCTATTTTAGATTTAGCATGTTGAGATTGAAACCCTCACCAAAATATAAAATGCTCCAAATTTCTCCTGGCTTTCCTTAGCTGGCTTTCAAATAATAAATTTATTAGAGATTTAGGATAAATAAAATGTGAGGATGGGTTTGATTTGGCTCGAAATCAAGTGGCCATATGCTTTAAAGTAGTTTAAACTTTCTAACAAAAATAAGAGGCATTGATTCTTATCTAACTTTCCAAATGAGCTAGAAATCAGAAACAGTATAGGTTGACACAGTTGTAGCGCCCTTCGCAGGTAAAAGAGGACTGAGTAATTCATAGTAAATAATTCCATTCATCTTTCAACCATGACCTCTGCACCCCTGCTCTCTAGTTCTTTTCTTTGAATTCATCCTTTAAAAATAAAGGCACATCAACTCCAGACAATATGTGGCTTCTGAAATATTTCTCTCCATCTGTGGGCAGACCCGTAACCTCATAAATTAATTCCTCTTTCATCTGGAAAGAAATTCCTCCAACCTCTACTAGTTGTCCATCAAAGCCCTAGGAAAATTCTCGGGCCACTTCATCGTGAAAATCGATCCACCTCTTGAAGAATTCTTCCCATCCAACCTATCGAAATTGTTTCTAGATCTGCGGATATACCTCAAGAAGATCAAAACCTTTCGGCTCCCTCTTTTTCATCTTTCCACTTTTTCCTGTTTCTCTTTCACAACCTAACGAACACACAAAAGTAGGGATCAAGATTTGATCCTTGATCTCCAACAGGAACTCAACAAAAAGAGTGTTTTTAGCATAGAGGATAACATAATCATAATTGAGATAGGTGGCTTTCTATATGAAGTAATTTATTTAAAAACGTGTCTTAGTCTGTACTATGATAACTGACTGACAGTATATTAGAAAGGATTTAACCCTTCGATGATGGAATTTAAGCCCACAAACATCTTCAACGGCGGAAACGATCCCTTCAGCACATGATCTCTCTTCTCCTATCTAATAAAGCGTGTTAGCTCAATATAAAACATAGATTTGAATTTCGTCATTTTGGCGCTGATACCTTGGCTATCTGCAAAATCAATTTTGTCTGCAATTTCAAACACTTGATAATGCTACCACTCTCGTTGTCAGTGTATTTTTTTTTTTTTTTCAAAATTACAATATTGTTGATAGCCCCATCATCAACGTTTTTCCTTGTTTATTACAATTTTTCACTGATATTGCAATTGTCAGCATTTAAAAAAATTCAAACTTGACAAATGTGATAACACCCGCCTCGGGATGTTATCAGCACATACGAGACTTCAACATTTGGTAACTTCTGATCCGAGTTATTAGCTTTGTCCTCTCACTTTTCTTTTGACCTGTGAGCTTTATTATAATGCATTTCGGTCATCAATTACTCTTCTGACCTCATGCATTAGGGGGCATCTGTTATCAACCTATTTTTCGACATTGGGTTCTAAGTCCTCTTGAGTCATTATGTTGTTGACCTTTTTCTTTGGTCTTGACCACACATTTTCCCATTTTTTCTCCCCAATTTCACGCATCCCAACTTGTGAGTGTAATTGGAACCTTCTAATCGTACAAAAGACATTTTATCCAGCCGGTTTTGATCGAGATTTCATAGTTTTATCTGTGTGGTTGGGGGACTTGTTTTAGATACTTATGGTTCCTAGGAGATTCGTTCAACTCATGTTCTTATCTTATCTATTGGAGCTGGCTTGGACGCATTATTGAGAACCTTATCTAACTTCTCTTCATCCTAAATGTATACATTCATACTCTTGGGAGTCTTCCCCTTCCTATTTATACTGGGCCATTCTAGAGTTTGAAACTAGTTAGAATTTGTGAGCTAGAATCAGGGAGTCATATACCGTTATTGTGATTCAGTTTTGAGAGCCTCATGCTGCTTTTATTTCTTATTCATTATAGTGGGGAGACTCTTTCAGAATGTGGAGAGGACTACTGAAGTTGAATTTATATTTTTGTATTCTTTTTTATATGGTTAATGAATATTCATGTTCCCTTCCTTTATATCAGCGTTTGCAGTGATTTCTGTTCATGTATTTCTTGATGTCTTGAGCTAGAAATATTCTTCATAAGGTCACTTGTCATTTTTGTTTGTTTGTGATTATGTGTAGGTTTGGGATCTTAAGCAAGAAGGAGATTTCTATGGATTCAAGCAAATAGGATTCTGCATTAGACTCAAAACCCTTCACTAACCTACGAGGAGGCAAGGTACTTGCTCAAACCCTTGTAGCATTAATAATTGCAAGGAGGCTTCTTGCATGATAATTTGACTTGGGGATTTTTATTGTCTTGGGTTAGCCATATAATTTTGTTGTTTAGTGATCCTAGTCAATCTTAGGATTGCATAGCAATGGCTCCTTGTGTGTAGAATTTACTACAAGAATTTCTAAATCTACTTAACAATAGGAACAAGGTTTTGGATTGAAATTGTTTATGGCTAGAAAGCTGTGACCCATTCGTACAAGTGTACTTGAGCTAATGGGGTGAATCAAAACTAGTTTTGAAGGTTCTATAACCATAAAAAAAAAGGACAAGGTTGGACACCAAACTCCATTAAATTGATTAAGGTTGGATATACCTCAAAAATATAGAAGGAAAAATACTATTATGGTAATTTCAATTAGATTACGACAAGATATTCACCATCTAATGAGATTAGCACATACAAACAATCTATTAGAAAGATGCTACTTATCAAATCAAAACTATGACAAACATCCACATAAACAATAAGAGACTTATTGAATATTATCCTAAGCTTGACGCTTGTACATCTCAATAATAAACCAAATCAAATGTCATTTGTACAAATAAGAAATAGACCCTCCCCCAATGAGTCACAAATGTGAGCATAGAAACAATCATAAATGCCTCCAAATATGTAGAAAGTAAACTTCCCAAGATGAGTGACTCTATCATCCATCTATAGGCGATAATGCAACATCAAACCATCAAGAAAGGTTAAAGCACTCAAGCAATGAGTCTCCAACCCACACATGTGGATAAAATGAGACATAATACATGTGTGTGTGGTGACTAAATTAATATAATGTTTTAATATCTCCATAAACTTAATTATTTCACTCCATCGCATAAATTGACCAAAGTGTGACATAACTAAACCAAGAGTAGACATGAAACCCTTAGGAAACAATCATTACATAGATCAATAAGTAGGTGCTTAGATGATGATGTGAAAATGCAAGGGGAAAGGGGACATCATGATTTAACCATCACAAACACAAGATAAAGTGTGACTAGGAGTGTATATATTCATATGTTTTCCAAAGATAGGGTGACTACATGAGTTATCATTAATTGGGCCTTATCTCCACTTCTTTTCCTTTTTCTCATATCTAGGACTTAGGGAATGAGGCTTTGATCAATTTGGTACAACTCATATATATAACATTTACATGAATTCACACTTCAATCTTAGAGTTTAAACTTAGATACATCATTCTAGTGTACCTTCAATGATTTTTGACTTTCACCTTTTCCTTTTCTTTCATCACAAATGAAAAAAGGGGAAATAATTTGTCACAAATTTATGAGTGCTTAATTATCATAAAGGTTCCACATGATGAAAATGAATGAATATGCTATGTAATGACATCGGATAGAATTTGACTAAGATAAATAAGGAGTACAATAAGATCGATGTGTAACACATAGTCAAATCACCAATTATATACCCAAACCATCAAGATGACACACTTCTTTGAGTAAAATTATGAAACATAATGAAACAACTCATCTTACAATTTATAGCCAAAACATCAAGAGTTAGAATAGAGTGGATAAGTGATCACAATAAAGATAATACACATTGTAGATATAATATACACATGGATCATACATATCAAGCTAATTGTGATAGCTAAAGAAACATCTTCCTACACCTAGTGTCTTAGATGGCCAAGGAAAGGTGTCATCAAACCAATGATACATTCATGAATTAAATATAGATCCATATCTCAGTTGGAAAATGATTAATGTGAGAATAATTGCAGTGGTTGACAACATGCTCAATGATAGTGAAAATGATGATAATTGTGGGCTATATGTCCAAAGTCCCACACTTGAGGAAATCTCTAATAAGAATGTTATAGGAATTACGAACATGTTCATGGAAACTACATCAAAATATGATGAAAACAAAGATGAAAATTACGATGACAATAAAATAAACATCCATGATGTTATAATTACACGATATACTTGGAGTTGATAAGGAAACGTATCATGAGGACAACAAGCACATGATGAATTGATGATGGAAATGAAGTTGGTGTTAAGGGCTTAAGGATTATGGGTTAACATATATAGGTTTTACGGGGTTTTAGGAATTAATGGCTTTAGGTAAGGGTTTTAGGAGTTTAGGAGTCAAGGGTTAAGTTTTAAGGGTTAGGGCTTAGGGGGCTTAGGGCGTAATGGGTTGAGGGATAGGAGGTTGAGATCTAGGGGGTTTAAGGGATGCAACAAAAGTGGATTAAAAAATAGATGCAATATTCAATACAAACTTGGATGCAAAATAGGATATATATGTGGATCCAACAGTAGAAGAAAACATGGTTGTAGTAGTAGGCCAAAAACTTGGAGAAAATTATGGTGAAACAAAAATGGATGCAACAACGAATGCAAAAAAGGACACAAACTTGGATGAAAAATAAGATATAAAAGGGGATGTAAACATGGACAGAAGCATGGGTGTAACAGTGGCCACAAAATTAGATGCAATGGTTGATGTAATGGAAGTAGATGCAAAAGTAGATGTTAAATGAGATGAAATACTTAATACAAAACCTAACGTAAAAGTGAATGGAAAGGGGGATGCAAAAACATACACAATATTTGTTGTAAACTTGGACACAGAAGCAGATGAAGATGTGGATGAAAAAGTAGAAGCAAATGTGGGTGTAACGGTAGGCGCAAAACATGGCAAAAATTGTGGTGCAAAAAAAGTGGATGAATTGGAGGACACAAAAATAAGATGCAAAAAGGGATGCAAAAGTGGACACAAACATGAGTGCGATAGTGGACACAAAATTGGATGCAATAGAAGCAGATGCTAAAGTAGATACAAAACGAGACGCAAATCCCGATGTATAAAAATGAGATGCAATATTTGATGCAAAAGAGGATGCAAAAGTGGAAGAAAATGTGGGTACAATAGTAGGTGCAAAACATGGTGCAAATTGTGGCATAACAAAAGTGGATGTAAAATTGAATGCAATGATAGATGCAAAAGGTAAACAAACTTTGATGCAAAAGAAGATGCAAAAAGGGATGCAAAAGTGGATGAAAACATGGGCGCAACATTGGATGCAAAAGTCGATGTAACATAAGTAAATGCAAAAGGAGACGCAAAAACCGATGCAAAACCTAACGCAAAAGTGGATACAAAAAAGGATACAAAAATATATGTAAAATTTGATACAAACTTAGACATAAATGAGGATGAAATTGTGGATGAAATTAGAAGCAAAAGTGGTGCAAAGGTAGGCGCCAAGCTAGGTGCAAATTGCGGCACAATAAAAGTGGATGCAATACTAGACACAATAATGGATGCAAAAGAATTATGCAAATGTAGATGCAAAACAAGATGCAAAAGTGGTTGCAACAAAAGTAGATGCAAAACTAGACACAAAACTTGGCACAAAGGGGGATGCAAAACAAGATGCAAAAGTGGTTGCAACAAAAGTAGATGCAAAACTAGACACAAAACTTGACACAAAGGGGGATGCAAAAAATGATGCAAAAATGGATGCAAAAGAGGTTGTAAAAGAGGATACAAAATATAATGCAAGTGTAGGTGCAAAAAGTGGATGCAATTGAAAATACAAAAGTGGGTGAAACAAAATTAGGTGCCAAATTGGATGCAAAACCTAGTGCAAAGAATGATGCAAAACTTGGCGCAAAACGTGGTGGTAAACTTGGTGCAAAACATGATGCAAATTTTGTATCAAGTTTTGCACCATATATGATAAATGGACACAAATAGCACAAAAATGGGCTCTAGATGCTAAAAAGGAAGCAAAAAGGGATGTTAATAATAGGGATTTGTTGTAGTGATTAGTTGACAAATGTCTTATGGTGGGGGACATCTACCGTTCAACCTAGCCTAATGGACTAACATAGGTCTATGTTAACTGAAACATATAGGTGCTAAAAGAGATCATATCCCTAAGAGTGCAAACCTTTCTTCAAATTTTGTACTCTAAAATTGTTTGCACCTTAAAAAATTTGATCCTTCTCTATGTTTGATAAATTTGAAGTTAACATGGATCTATACTAGTATTTAATATTGTAACTTTCTTATTTACATTGTTATTTTGCAGAAAGGCTCATTCTATAACCCAGTATGATGTGTATGATGTGTAAGGTTGTCAATTCCTGGTCAAAGTTGAAATGTTGGGCAAAAAAAATAATCTAAAAAAAAATAATAATAAATAACTATTACAAATTTTTCTTACTACTGTCACTTTACACCTGAAGAAAATTGGTCCCTATGCTTCATGTTTAAATTTGTATTTAAGATGGGATCTGTTTGCTCGTATTTAATTGAAAAATATTATATACTTATAATATATTAGAATGCTAAAATACAAATGCTATGAGAAAAAGTGATGTGGTAGGATTTCATGAGGTATCTTCAAAATGTAATTTTCTAAATCTAGGAAGTCTCTAGAATTTTTAGATTACTTAAAATTTCTAGAAAAAGATGTAATAGAAACTAATTGTATAAGTTCCTAAGATGAATTGTAGATTTTATAGATTTTAGAAAATACTAGATTATGTAAAATATTTTGTTTGTAGAAAATATTATGATAGGTTCCTAAAATCAAGAGGTTTTTTCTCAAGTTCCTCTAAAAATGAATGAGAAGAATTATCTTTTAAGAAATTCTAAAATTTTCCTCCTCTTAATATTAATAGGAATGTAATGTGTTTGCTGAACTAACCCAGAAAAGAGAAATGTCTTAATCTCCTCGATAAAAAATGGTAAATAATTTTAAATTTGAATGGTGATTTCTTGTAATTTTACGTCTAAATATTGATTTGGAGGGGCATTATATTTTTGTTCTTGGTATTAAAATTATTTCTTTCAGCTTTGTTCTTAGTATTAAAATTATTTGTTTCAGCTTTTTTTAATTGTAGTTACATCATTTAATTTCGATTTCTATATAGCTTTCCTGTCACTGTCCCATCAAAAAGGAAAATGATAATAAAATAATTGTTCTCTTAATTAATTATAACTTTTTATAATAATATTTTAATAAATTTCATAATAAAAATACCATGACGAAAACATAAACTTAGTAGCTACTTTGTTGGCCTTCGCAAAATTCCTTCCTTAGCAATATACCTTGAGGACAATAAGCGAAGCCACAACTCTTCACAATTGTTGCACGAAATTTGCATACCACAAATATTTCACTCCTCACCTTACTCACCAAATAACCAATCCAAACCATATTCTGCGGGATCCAAACCCTATTCCACTTTCGCGGAAAGATTTATGATTTGATTAAACACATCTAAAACATGGTTTTCACTTGAAAACGTGAGTATCCATCCCCTTTCACCGCCCTCCACATTGAGTCTAGCCCTTTTGTAAATATTCACATTGTCGAAATTATCTTCATCTGTAAATAATCTGGAGTGTTGTGTCCACAAATACACATGTACCCATGCTCTCTCACTGTATTCACGGCGGGTTACAAACACCTCGGTTCGGGCACCACCATTGCATGCTTCGAATCCTACAACGAAGTTATCATGCCCATATTGGCAAGAAAGGTCGACAGTGTGTGATAAAGCACATCAATATTGCACTGTATGAATGTACTTTCGCTAGCACCAGCCGAGATTCATATGTGGCTGTAGAACGGACCTCCCGCAGTGTCACACCACGAAAACTGTTCAGTAAATTTTCAAACTCCTGCACAAATTTCACCATAGATAATTTAATTTTAGATTTATGAGTATAAAAATAATAAAAAATTTAATTATTGATATTAAAATGAAAAATATTTTATAAAATTAAATTATTGTTATTTTATCATTATTTGATCATCAATATGTTAATTAAATTTAAATATACTTAAAATAATTTTGAGAAATACTATTATGTTTTCTCCAAATTCCTCATATTGATGAATAATTCTCACAACGATTTTCCTAAAAACAAACAACAAATTTGATATATTTTACAATTTAATTTATTACTACTGCCATCCCAGCGGTTCCTTAAGATATCTTATAATTTAATTTATTGCCTTTACTGTCATCAGCATGTTCGTGTTTTCAGAGTGCTCCGGCGATCTCATCTGCACAAAAACATGTTTCTTTATCACAACGAAAATTAACGAAATCTTTGTCAACATATTTCTTGGCGACAGAGAAAATATATAAATCAATTTTGTATGAAATAAGTATTCGTTACAGGTACTCACGCAAAAGTTGTCCAACTCATGTGAAAACGTGAAGAAATTTAGTCGTTCCAACTGTCTCTATGCTGCTTCGATCGTGAAACGACACTCCTCCATCGTAATCTCTTCCAATGACCCGCATTCTGCAACATTCTGGATTGCAACATAACCACACCTGTTTATGTTGAGAAATTTGAGACGTCCAAGTTTTGGAAGATTCATATGCTGCAAATTCTCGCAACACTCCAGATTCAGTTTTATAAGTGTTGATTGGGAGACTTCAACCTTTCGCAGGTGAATGTTATATGAAAGATCAACAATTTCCAGGCTAGGGAAAACACCGGCAGGAATGCTCAAGTCGGATATGCGTGTGTGAATCAAAGTCAAATCTGTTAAAGCATCCATGGCATTATTATCCAAGGTAAATTTTTCTATTGGACAAGAGATTATAGTCAAAACTTTCAGATGTTTCAGCAGTGAGATTCCTGCTGGTAATATGCGCACTTTGGAGCCATATATTTCTAACCTTTCCAAACTTGTGAGCTGTTCAATAGGCATGCTGATATGCCGCAATTTGAAGCATCCGACCAGAAACAACTCTTTGAACTTCACAAGAAAGGCCACGGAACATGGTAACTCTATGAAGCTCTCGCTCCCTATTTTTAGTTGTTCTAATTTGCACGATAGTTCTAAGTTCGAGGGCCATTCTAATAATCTAGTCTCTAGTAAATTCAAGTATCTTAAACGCCTCTGAGAGGCGATTCCCTGAGGCAAGTGTTCCAATTGAGCACAGCCTTTGAAGTCGATATGCTCCAGTGTGGAAATCTCTCCCAAACTATCCACTGGGATGGATAAGTTAGTGCAGTCTCGCAATGCCAAATGTTGAAGTTGCGATAATTCAGAGAACGAATCGGGCAATGTAGTTAGATTAGAAGAGCCAGATAGATCTAAATGTCTTAGCATTTTAAGCTCCGAGAAGTCAAATGGGAGTGATCGTGCATCTATGACATGATGCAACACTATCTCAGTCAAGTTTTGCATCAAAGTGCCTATCGATCGAACAAAACGGGAAAAACTATTTCCAGCAAATGATTTCGTGGAATGTTGCTGGAATGTACTTGAAGATGCATGCTTTGTGCAATCCATGTGGAGCACAAGCAAGCCCAAAGGTACCTGCAAGGACTATAATTAATTAATTAATTAATTTTCAGGAAGTGAGTGCATCAATCTAACTACCAAGGATGCAAATAACTGACTACATGATTAACGAGAGCGTGGGACAAATACTTGTAAAAGATTTCAGAGTTACTTACCTCATCAATAGAACTGAAGAAATTTTCGAGGTGGTCTTGAAGGCCTTGAAGTTCCAAAACTCTTAAATTTTTTACTGAAATGGTACGGGGAAGGGAAATGCAGGGAGAATTACGCCAACGAAGCCATACCAAATCACCGGAGATGGAAGCAAGAAACTTCGAGACGCGCTTTATGGAATGTTCAACAACCAGAAGACGTACACCCGTAATGTTTACGTCCATTGGGAGTTGAGATGGACTCTGATCTTTACGGATGCAGATGCCTCGTACCTCACGGGAAGGTGATCCGCTCTGAGAAGCACATTGAAGAACGAAATAAGTATGCTCTGCTCAACACCAACTTAATGAATACTTTTTCTGAATAGATAAATTCTTTGTTGAAGTTCTACCAAACCGTTTTCTCTTTTATCCAGAAGTAAAAAAAACAGAGCTTCTTCATTATATAAAAGAGAAGTTCTACCAAACAGTTATTCACTTTTTACGTTTTTTTTACCTATCGAAGATTTTATACAAAACTTTCAAACTTTCACGCCCTAATGGCTCATAGCAGTAACAGTAACAGATCAGTGGTCTAACTGATTCGGAAGAACATCGCAGTCACAAATTGTCAAACGGAATCTGAAGAACAACGTACAATTGAGAGAGGCAATCACTTGGTAGGGCTCTAAGTTTTAACAGGCTGCATGATGGAAAATAAATAGGTGTTAGTAGTTCCGACACATTCACCCCTGGAGAATAAATAGGTGTTAGTAGTTCCTACACATTAGCTCCTGGAGGGCTTTTTTTTGAATTCTTAAAAACCAGGCATCCCGCTACCATTTTCCAACGGAATTTTATATAAAACTAGCCATGCATGCCAATACATTTTTTTACCCTTTTCTTAAAAAGGCACTTTTTAATTTAGCTATTTTATATTAATATTTAATATAAAAAAATAAAAAAATATTTCAAGGCAAAGTAGTTTGAAACAAAAATATTTTAAGACAAAATAGTTGAAGACAATAATATGTTAAGACAAAATTTTATATTTAAAATAAACAATTTGAGACAAAACCAGAAATTATTTTAAAACAAAACTTCAACTTTATATTTAGACAATTGCCTAACAACTGCAAAATTCCCTAAGTCTCCTAGCTTGCAGGCTACTTGCTTGTACAAAGGATTTTATTTCACCTACCATTCACATTATCTTATATAAAGACAAAGGTTTGTTGGGCTCTTTGTTTTGTGGGTATAGCCACCTCTAAAAAATGCGACAACTTTTCTTGGCAAGATTTCCTAGACATCAATTCCACTTGTGTCCCATCGATAACTTTTCTGTTGTTGCATTTGGTGAGTGAATCACTTTGGTGGTTACTATTGTAGAGCAGTTGATAAACTAACTAAACAGTGGGCTCCTTCTCCTTGTTATGTGATTAAGCCTTGAGTTTGAATTTCTTTTAATATGCATCCCCTCATACTTTGGATCTAGCTTAGGGTAATCAGTTGCAAGAAAGATTGCAACCCTTTTAAACTTAAATTTGAACCCTTGAAACTTTATGACCTTTGATATTTGAAACTTGGTAACTTTATGTCCTTTTTTGAGACATTGAATATTTTTTTTTGGAACTCTGAACTACATGCTTTGGAACTTGGAACTTTGAAGTAGTTATTACATATGAAAACATGAAATTACATTTGATATCAAAATTTATTGAAGAGACTTTCTTATTACCACTCCTCCTTTGCCGAATTTTATGCAAGAAATGAGAGTTTTGGTGACTTTGAACCCCTAATGACCTAATGGAGACACTGAGCTGAATCAAGACCATGGTGACATGACTAAAGTGATGACGATGATTTGTTCAATGATGGCACATCCAACTAAGTGATGGCAATGACCGAACATGGAAATGTTGAATGAGTGGAAATAACCCTAGACACACTAACTAGTGACTAAAGTTTTTGAATGGAAAACCTAATGAAATGACAACAAATTGACCTTAAACCCTAGTAGACATTTTGAAAGAGAACATTTGATCACTGGTGGAAGGAAAAAACTCACTAACACTAACATTGGCTCCAACTAGGGATAGAAGCTCCATAGGAGGTGTCAAGAACACCATAGACCTAGTAGCCTTATTCATTGGGCATGGAGTCAAAATACAAAACATAACTTGAATCTGAAAACAGACTGATTGACTTTTAAAAACAATAAACAAGGAAAATAGAAACTTTAAACCAACAGCTGATCAAGAAGTATTATGGCCTTATCCTTGGGCTTCAAACTCCTAAGATAGCCATTGAAAACTCTGAGATGAAATGTAAACTAGTATATACAATGATCATGAAAATTTCCAGAAATTTCTTTAGATGTAGTAGTGAAATTGGAAATCCAAAGGTAATCTCTGAATCCTCCTCATTTTCCTCAGGTCCCCCTCTTGGCATATCTCTTTGGTCATTATTCCCATTAAGTGTTTATTCTACCATTATCCCCAACATTGGCCCCACTATTATTTCTATCATTGTTTCGGTTACCACTTATGTTCTCCTCACCACCTCCTCTGTTAGACATCTTTGTTACAAGTTCATAAGTAACAAAGATTCGACTGGATTGGGCCTAGTATACCCAGGTCACAAATCCCTTTGAGGCCCTCTTACTGTTGATTCTACTTGTGAAACTACCACTAATTTTGTGCCCATGGTAGCTCCTAAGAAAGGTTTTTCTTGCTGTCATGTACTTTGGGGCTATTCTGCCTCCCATTAATGTGATGTTCCTTTTACTAAGGCCACCTTTGTGTTAGATATTTCTCCCTCCTCTATGATATTGTAATTTGAATAAATCTACCCTTACTATATCTAGACCTACCTCTACTTTTGCACATTATGTTTCTAAGAGTTGTCTTAAATCTGCAGTCCTGTTTATCATATTTCATTGTTTTAACTCATCATCAATCTTGAGACAAGATTTTAACTCTTTGAGTTCTTCTAGTTTTGTCCCAGATTGAGTCAATTCTTGCACAGTCTGAATCATAGTGGAAATCATGTGTGTAGAGACAAAAGGAAGTGTGATAGTTTGTAGATATCCTTCATGACTAGGCACAAAAATGAAATACCTAGATCTACCCTCTTCTAGGTGTGCTAAACCATGTGGTTCAATAACTACCAAAAGAGGAGTACCTAAGATGCATTCCCCCGGAATGTTGCCTACTGCAAATTTCACATTCATCCAGAATTCTTCAAAACATATTGTGGTCTTACGGACTTCATACTGAAATTTGAACCTTTGCTCCCCCAGCCCTATGACTTCCCTCTTTGCTTTTGTCCAATGTCTAGTAGGGATTGATTTCTTATTCAAGACATCTATACCTTCTCCTCTGCCTAATAAAGTCTTTAAAGAAAATAATTCATTTTGAACTTTGATTTTGAGCATAACATGATATTGTTGATATTGCACAACCATGATTTTGATATTTCTTACGCCTTTTAAATCTACAGGCTTGGTCTCATAGATTTCCACTTTGGGGTTTTGCTTAGGAAAGAATGGTGCTCCTAAGAAATTTGTTTCTTCTTCTAGGATTTTTCATTTCTTTAATTTGGAGACTTGAGTTTTGAGCTCTGTAATTTCTTTTTTCAGAGTTTGGATTTCATGGCTTACTTCATGGAGAGTAAGTCTTCGACATTTATCTGCTTGATGACTTCTTTGGAAGTATTTTGTATTCTTTTCAAAATGAGCATCAACAAAAGACCTTTCGGAGTAGTTCCCTTACTTGTGGAAGTAGTTGTGGATCCTTGAATTTTGAGCATTGTTTGCAAGAATGTCTCCATGAGATTTTCTTTCATCTCACCTTTTGGAAACATCTTTATCCTACTAATACTTTGGCTTCTTCATCATCATTGAGATGTGCCATAAAAACTTTAATTTTTTATTTCTGAAGTGGTGTTAGCTATTCTTTAGAGATTCTTTCATAATCAATATATGTTAGGTTGTAGTGGCAAATCATCATAATTTGTACAATCACAATTTTCAGCAAAAAATACATTATCATGATCAAAAGATTCATCTTCACTAATAATATTGAAACTTGATGCTTGAATAGATTCGCAACAGTTTTGGCCTAACATGTCTACTTCTTATTTGATATGAAAGTTAGGACAATGATATGTTTTATGTAGCTTAGAGACACATATAAAACATTGAATATGTACAAGTGGATTTCTTTCTTCTTTCTTTCCGCTTTCTTGCTAAAATTTATGTGCTCTTTCTTGGGATTTATTCCCTTTGTGTATTTTAAATCCCTCCCTAATGGGACATCTGTTTGAAGTATGTCCTTTTTGTCCACATAGTCAACATGTAATTTTTTTCCATGCCTCCTGTTTGTGTGTCCTAAGATTACTATCTTGAGGACTGTAGTAGTGAGTTCGAGAAACTCATCTGTAATACCCTTTTGTTAGATTTTTCTTGTATTTTCTTGGTTGAATGGAATGACTGACTTTTTGTTTATAACTTTTCTTCATTTCTTTCTTTTCCCTTTTCCTATGTACAACTAAACATCTATAGATAAGCCATACTAGTTACAGATAGATATTCTATCAGGAAGCCTTGACAATTTATGTATATACTTATTTACTTTTAGATTTGTACATAAACCAACTAAAGCTTTTGCGATGATGCAATAAATTTCTCCTCAAGTATAAGATTCATATGGATTCTGAAATACTTCCTGAATCTAAAAGCAGTCTAAAAACCCGGAGGGGAGAGAAGAAAGATATATTTATTTCCATAAGATATTTTTGTTATCATTTACCTCATACATTCTTTGTACCCAATCTCTATCGAAATCTTCATATTGTGACATTTTTTTACATTTCAGATTCATCAAAATCTGTGAGTGTTTGTCTGATATCTTAGTTTCAACACCACACCAATGTTCAAGAATCATTGAAGTGAGTGTGCCTATCATATTTTCTTTGTGGGCTACCATCATCATTCATTACAATATCACTTGCCTTATATTTCACTATTTCTTCTATCATTTTATCAAGAATTATCGGGGATGATTCTACTTGCCACCATCTCTGGAGGGTGCTAGTGAAGCATTGTATTAATGTTTTTCATGCTTTGACTTCACTCTTTCCCTTCATACACATAAGCTTGTATTCGGTGAACACTTGATTGATCATTTGCTGAATTTGTTTGGAGCTGAGGTTGTCTATGTTCCATTCTTTATGAGAATTAGGATGGAATAATTTGTGATTCAGGCAATCTTCCTTTACCATTTTGGTCAGGAGAAGGATACTAAGAAAATTGACTGGTCAAAGGTTCATAGACTGGAAAAAGATGTGCACTAGAAGAAGAAGATTCTATTTTATCAAGATTTTCTTTAGGAAATAAATGAGGAAACCTTTCAAAGGATTTTCATTGAATAGAAATAGGATGATAGAACAACATAGAAGTAGGAATATCATTGTCTTTGGTAGAGATAATGATTTCCTAAAATTTGGAGGACAATTATTTTATTCTTTCTTGGGTTAAATGTAAACCCATTTTGACTTCTTTCTCAATATCTCCATATTGATCTCTAATTTGTTCTAACAAACAAGTTGTGGCTCTAGTACCTTCTTGGACAAAACCTTCTAGAGTGGAAACAAAAAATTGGAATTCATTCAAATTTTTATTCACTATATTTACATAGGCCTGTAATTACTCAATTTGTTCCTTTTGTGCAAAATGAGTTGAGGAGTGCACGACAAGGCCTTTTAGAATAGTATTAGTCTAGTGTAACTGCTCACCTATTTTTTGTATTTTGCCAGCAGTCCCTATGGCAGATTCATCTCGTCAGACAAGGGGAGTATCTCTAGCAATACTGTCTTTTTCTCGTAAAATAATCCCTTTATAAGGTGGAAAGATAGATGAATATTCTATCTTTTTTCCGTTAAGGGTTGTCCATTGGTGCTTGGTGGATATTTCTACATAGATCATTTGGATGCTGGTGTCTTCTTGTTGCTTTTTAAATTCATAAAAAAAATCCATGAGCTTGTTTGGCTCATGTATTCCTTCCATTCTTCAGAGAGGCTTTGTTTTTCTTCCATGGATGTTGTCATATTAAATTCGTTTGAATCTCGGTGTGAAAACAAATCCTAGTTCAACATTATTTTAGTCCATTTAGTATCCACCTTGTCTTTAGGAAAACCTTCCATGAGAGAAAGGAATTTATACATTTCAGGTTTTGATGGCTACTTGCAGTCATCAGGCAATGGATTTTGAAATCTACATGATGGAATGAGCTCATCCATTTGTTCAAGGTATCCCAACCCATATCTAGGCATACTAGTCGGATGAATTTATTGAACATATTTGTTAGCCTTGGGTCATCATTGTCAAGGGTAGATAATTAGTGCGCAAAAGTGGATAGACAGGTTCGTTTAGGTCCCTAAAGTATTATCAAAGACCTTCGTGAAGGTCTAGAGGTCATTTTCTTAGAGTTTCACTAGCGGGCCATATAAGGATAGAGACTTGTGCGAAGGTAGATTCGAGTGATCAAGGCTTAAGATCACTTATCACATCGTCTCTCGATGCAGAAACCTAGTTCTAGCTCCCGAATACTGGTTCGGGTGATACTGCAACATGAACTATGTAGGTTGTTGCCAAAAGGGCCACCAATTAGGGTTTTGTTGGTTGGCGTGAACAACTCTGAACTCGGGTCAGGCCCCCTTAAGCCAACAAATGGTTCCATTGCGAGGACCATGTTGGGATAGCATCCCCAGGGTCAATTTTGGGGTTAGTTTAACCAAATTTTGTAAAATTTTTGTAAAGAATGTAAAGTCTCCATGAAATGTGGATGCAGAACATGCAGTGAAGTAGGAGTAAAAAGAGGCTTTAGGCCCTTATTTGGGTAATTGATAGGTAATTTTTGACACTCACCCATAGGTTGTATGCCATGGCATTGTAAGCAAGAATGCTATATATAGTTTAGTCATATCGAGTCTAAGTAGTAAGGAAGAAAATATAGAAATAGTTTCAGGCAAGTGCTAAGACAGGAAATCTCTGTTTCCTGTATTTAGTCGAAAGGGGAAGGCTCCTGCAGCTGAGTGTGCTGGAGGCCTTGACAAGTCCGCAATTGAGTGTGTTGACCCCTGTAGCTGAGTGCACAAGGTGGAAGAAGTTTATAAACTGAACAATGAACTTAATAAAGACTGATTTTGGGAAAATTATCTTGATTTTGAGTATTATTCAAATTCAAGTTCATGTTCATGTTATACTTTATCGCTCAATGTTGGGTGCAGGATCCCCCAAGGAAAGTTTTGGGGTTTAGAGCCCATATTTTGGTTAAAAGTTGTAAATCTGATGTAAAGACTCCATTTTTTGTGGGCGCGGAGCGCAAAGTTGTAAAAGAGTCATAGGGTCATTCGCCCTCACTTTTGTAATGTAATGTCGGCTATAGAGATCTACCCATGGTTTGTGAACCATGGGATTGTATAGATAGAGCGAGGCTCTAAGTTGTAAAACAATCAATGTAATGAAGGATGAAGAGTTGAGTCATAGCTGAAGTGTGAAGTCTAGTTTTGGGCTGTAGAGTATGAGAAGGCTTTGCAACTGAGTGCGCAGAGGCCTAGTAGTTCGCAGCTAAGTGCACGGACCCTTGCAGCTGAGTGCACAGGGTTAGTCGAGTCTGTAACAGTTGAAGCATTAATAAAGAGAAGTTTTCATATCCATTCTGTGTATTTATTTCCTGTTTTATGCATTTAATATATTGAGTGTAAATTGCATTTCTACTATTTATATGACGTGAAAACGTATGTATTTGTGTTAATTAAGTGAATGTGAGATAAAATATCTATTGATGCGAACTTAGCTAGCATCATTAAGAAGGTAAGTAAGATACTCGGTGTAGTTTGGGGAAATAGCATAGATCGCTGCCATAACAAACGCGAAAGCATCTCAGCCCCTGGTTAGGGTTGTGTGAAGGCAGTTATAGTAGATCACGAGGGTCTCATAGGTCAGAATAGTGCACGAAGTGACTTGCGCGCAGATAGGCACAGTTGGACTAAATCGACACCTCAGACATCTCAAGGGTGTGTAAACTTGGTTCTAGCATCCCCACATACTGCTTTGGGTGAGACTTCAGTCCGCGCTCTGCAGGCTAATGTCGAAAGGGCCAATAGTGTAGGGATTTTTTTGGTTAATTAACTCCGAACCTCGGTCAAGCCCCACCAAGCCAAAAAACGGTTATGTTGCCTACTTTGTGGTTCGCGATTTTTCAAATAGGTGGGACAGCAATTAGGGTTTTGTTGGTTGGCACAGACAACTCTAAAACTGGTTTAGGCCCCTTTAAGCCAACAAATGGTTCCATGGTTGGGACCTTATTGGGATAGTGTCCCCAGGGCCAGTTTTGGAGTTAGTTTAACAAAATTTTGTAAAATTTTTGTAAAGAATATAAAGTCTCCGTGAAATGTGGATGTGAAGCGTGCAACTATGTAGGAGTCAAAAGAGGCTTTATCCCATTGTTTGGGTAAGTGATAGGTTGGTTTTGAGACTCACCCATAAACCGTGGTCCATGGTATTGTAAGCAAGAATGCTATATATAGTTGAGTCATAGCGAGTCTAAGTAGTAAGGAAGAAAGTATAGAAATAATTTTGGGCAAGTGCTAAGGCACGAAATATCTATTTCCTATACTTAGATGAAAGGGGAAGGCTCCTGCAGCTGAGTGTGTAGGAGGCCCTGGTATGACGACATCTGAGTGTGCGGACCCCTGCAGCTGAGTATGTAGGGTGGAAGAAGCTTTTAAACTGAACGCTAAACTTAATAAAGACTGATTTTGGGACAATTATCTTGCTTTTGAGTATTGTTATTATTTATGTTCATGTTATGCTTTATTGTTCAATGATATGTTTTCTATGGAATAATGTGTAATTGTTGAGTGAACTTATGGGAATGTCTAATATTTATGCATGAACTAAGTAACTATCTGTTTTCTCGAAGATAAATATTGGATCTATTATGATTTTTGTTGAATAGGGTAGATATACACAACGGTAGATCTAAGATTACTAATTAGTGTGCAGAAGTGGATAGACTACTTCGTTTAAGTCCCTAAAGTTTGATCGCAGACCTTCATGAAGGTTTAGAGGTCATTTTCTTAAAGCTGCAATAGTGATCCATAGAAGGATAGAAACCTGTGTGAAGGCAGATTTGAGCGATCAAGGCTTGAGATCACTTATGACGCCATCTCTAGATGCAAAAACCTGGTTCTAGCATCACCCAATATTGCTTTGGGTGATACTGTAACCTACGCTATGTAGGTTGTTGCCAAAAGGGCCACCAATTAGGGTTTTGGTGGTTGGCATGAACAACTCTAAACATGGGTCAGGCCCCCTTAAGCCAACAAATGGTTCCGTTGCGAGGATCCTGTTGGGATAGGGCCCCCAGGGTCAATTCTGGGGTTAGTTTAACCCATTTTTGTAAAAGTTTTGTAAAGAATTTAAAGTCTCCACGAAATGTGGATGTGAAGCAGGCAACTAAGTAGGAGTCAAAAGGGGCTTTAGTCCCTCATTTGGGTAATTGATAGGTTGGTTTTGAGACTCACCCATAGGCTGTGGGCCATGGTATTATAAGTAAGAATGCTATATATAGTTGAGTCATAGGGAGTCTAAGTAGTAAGGAATAAAAGATAGAAATAATTTTGGACATCTGGTAAGGCATGTAAGCTTTGTTTCCTATACTTAGGTGAAAGGGGAAGGCTCATGCAGCTGAGTACATAGGAGGCTTTGGTAAGTCCACAGTTGAGTGTGCCGACCCCTGCAGCTGAGTACGTAGGGTGGAAGAAGTCTGCAGCTGAGTGCACTGACTCTTGCAGCTAAGTGCGTATGGTGGAAGAAGTCTGTATGTTGAATGCTAAACTTAATAAAGACTAATTTTGGGACAATTATATTGATTTTTTTTTTTTTTTTTGTAAGCTGGGGCGGGACTCTCCGATTTACATGTCCATTATGTACCCCACTACGGGGGAGGGGTAGCCCAAGATTTGAACCCAAGACTTCCGGTTCGGTGAGACTTCATTTCCACGACCTTTGCCGCTTGAGCTACCCCATGTGGACTGGACAATTATCTTGATTTTCAGTATTATTCTTATTTATATTCATGTTATTATTTATCGCTCAAGGATATGTTTTGTATGGAATAATGTGTAATTTTTGCATGAACTTATATAATATTTAATATTTTATGCATGAACTAAGTAACTATTTGTTTTCACAAAGATAAACATTAGATATGTTATGATTTCTATTGAATTGGGTAGATATGCGTGAAGGCACATCTAGGGTTACTAATTACTGCACGGAAGTGGATACACTGCTTTGTTTAAGTCCCTAAAGATTGACCGTAGACCTTCGCGAAGGTCTAGAGGTAATTTTCTTAGAGTTACAATAACGAAGCATAAAAGGATACAAATCTGCGTGAAGGAAGATCTCAGCGATCAAGGCTTAAGATCACTTATCACACCGTCTCTTGATGTAGAAACCTCGCTCTAGCATCCCCCAATACTGCTTTAGGTGAGACTATAGCCTGCGCTATGTAGGTTGTTGCCGAAAGGACCAACAATTAGGGTTTGGTTGGTTGGCGTGAAGAACTCTAAAACTAGTTCAGGCCCCCTCAAGCCAACAAATTGTTCTGTTGTCAGGACCCTATTAGGATAGGGTCCCTAGGGTCAATTTTGGGGTTAGATTAACCAAATTTTGTAAAAGTTTTCTAAATAATGTAAAGTCTCTGTGTAATGTGGATGCCAAGCATATAACTAATTAGGAGTCAAAATGGGATTTAGCCCCTTGTTTGGGTAAATGATAGGTCGGTTTTGAGACTCCCATAGGCTTTGATCCATGGTATTGCAAGCAAGAATGCTATATATAGTTGGGTCATAGAGAGTCTAAGTAGTAAGGAAGAAAAGATAGAAATAGTTTTTGGCAAGTGCTAAGGTAAGAAATATCTATTTCTTGTACTTAGGTGAAAGGGGAAGACTCTTGCATCTGAGTGCACAGGAGGCCTTCGTAAGTCTGCAGCGAAGTGCGCGGACCCCTACAACGGAGTGCACAAAGTGGAAGAAGTCTGTAAACTAAACGTTGAACTTAATAAAGACTGATTTTTGGAAAATTATCTTGCTTTTGAGTATTATTCGTATTTATGTTCATGTTATGCTTTATCGCTCAATGATATGTTTTCTATGGAATAGTGTGTAATTGTTTCACGAAATTATAGAATCTTTAATATTTATGCATGAACTAAGTAACTGTCTATTTTTGCGAAGATAAATATTGGATTTGTTATGATTTATGTCAAATTGGTTAGATATGTGCAAAGGGAGATCTAGGGTTACTAACTAGTGTACGGAAGTGGATAGATTGTTTCCTTTAAGTCCCTAAAGTCTGATCGCACACCTTCGTGAAGGTTTAGAAGTAATTTTCTTAGAGTTGCAGTAGCGAGCCATTAAAGAATACAGATCTGCATTAAGGCACATTTGAGCAATCAAGGCTGAAGATCACTTATCCCACCGTATCTGGATGTAGAAACCTAGTTCTAGCATCCCCCACTACTACTTTAGGTGAGACTCCAGCCTACGCTATGCAGGTTGTTTCCGAAAGGGCTAGCAGTTAGGGTTTTGTTGGTTGGCGCAAACAATGCTAAACTTGGGTCAAGGCCCCTTAAGCCAACAAACAGTTTCGTTGTTGGGACCTCATTGGGATAGAAACCTCAATGATGCATGTGTGCATGATCCATATCCAACATTGTTTACTGATGAAGTATTAGAGGACGTTGGAAAACATGAGGTTTATTCATTCACATATGGATTTTTGGGATACCATCAAATAAAGATTGGCGCACCAAAAGATCAAAGAAAGACATCCTTTGCAATAGAGTGGGGTTTCTTTCAATATACAGTTATGCCATTCAGATTGGATTGTGATCACAACTTTAAAAGAGTTTATTCATAAATTCTTGGAAGTGTACTTTGACGATTGGATTGTGTTTGGCTTGGTGAAGTGCCATTTTGTGAGTCTGTGCCTTATGTTGGATACTTTTTGAAGGTATCAGATCTCATTAAACTTGAAGAAGTGCATATTTTGTGTGTCCTTTGGGATTTTACTCAGCCATGTTGTATGTAAGCAGGGCTTGATGGTGGACCCTGCAAAGGTCACTGTAATTTTGAATTTGGAATCTCCTAAGAATGTGAAACAACTTCGCGCCACATTGAGGAACACTAGGTATTATAGGAAGTTTATCAAGGGATATGCTCAGATAACCATGCCGATGGAGGAATTATTGAAAAAATATGTGATGGTTTGCTGGGATGAAGATTGTCAGTGCAGTTTGGATGTCTTGAAGGAAAACATGGTGACTTCCCCTATTTTGGTGTTTCTGAAGTGGAAGAAAGAGTTCCATGTGCATCTAGATGTCTATTGTATTGCGCTAGGTATGGTATTGACATAGACAGGTGAAGGAGAAATTGATCATCCCATAGCTTTCACTAATAGAAATTTATCCAAAGCTTAGAAGAATTACTCCACTATAGAGCGCGAAGCGCTGGCGATTGTCTACGCACTACAAAATTTTAGGAATTTTTTGTTTAGTGGACACTTCAAAATGTATACAGATCACTCTGTGTTGAAATACCTGGTCAATAAGCTTGTGTTAGGGGGGAAGATATGCCGATGGTTACTGTTGTTTCAGGAATATGACTTTGAATTGGTTGTGAAGCCTGGAAGGTTCAATGCAGCACCAGACTATCTGTCAAGGATTGAAATGGGTGAAGAACCAAATAGTTTGGAGGAACGATTTCCAGATGCACAACGCTTTGTGGTACATGTTGTGGATGACCATTTCATGGATATCATTTATTTTATAACTATGGGAACAACTCCGAAAGGCTATTCTACTCAACAAAAGAAGGAATTAGTAGTTCGCGCTCTGGATTTTTTAGTATTTGCGGGTCATTTGTATAAGATAGGAATGGATGAGATACTGCGAAGGTATGTTCCAGAGTTTGAATGCGTTAGTATATTTGTTGAAGCACATGGAGGAGAGGCAGGAGGCCACTACATAGGAAAAGTGACCACGCAGAAGATTTTGTGTGCTAGGTTATGGTGATCGACATTACACAAGGATTTTAAGGCATACTACAAGTGTTAAGTTATGGTATGTTCTATGCTTATAATAGTTTACTTCTTTTTATTATTATATTCCATAGATTAGCAATCACATGTACATAGAGTAAAGTGCAGATAAAACATTAAACGATCGATAGAAAACAAGCCAAGACCAGAGACACAAGATGTGGCGGCTAGCCAGGGACAAACCCCACAATGTGTGGAGAAACTCTTTGATCAAATCTTCTTTTATCTTCACTAATTCAGCAGAGAGAAATAGTACAATAAATATGATTTATATCAACAGTAGCAAACCCTAGATCAGCAGCATCAACATTAGTGGCTTCATCATCAAACTAGGGCAGACGATATCTCACAAACCGACTGTCGGATCAGCATGATTCCACCACCAAAAGTTGTGGCTTCCAGAGGAGGTTCAGATGAACCTACAATGTAGTTTAGATGAAGAAATATTCTATTCCACGCAGGTCAATCTTTACTTCTACAATTGCAGCTTCAGTTTCGGTAGCTTCCAGCTTCAAACTAGGGCAGTTGATATCTTGCAAACCGTCCATCGGATTGACTTGATTCCACCACCAAAAGTTGTAGCTTTCAGAGGAGGTTCAGATGAACCTACAACACAGTTTATATGAGGAAATATTCTAGTCCACGCAGGTCAATCTTTACTTCTGCAGTTGAAGCTTCAGTTTTGGCAGCTTCTGGCTTCACATGTGTGAGAGGGAGACCCTTTTCTACGTAGTAGAGAAGAGACTATTTTCTACGCAGTAGAGAGAGAGAGATGTGATGAGATGAGTGAATCTAATTGAGGAAAAGTCCTCCTGTATTTATACACAACGTTGGTGTTTGAATAGATGCGACTGTTGGGCTTCTGAGCCTACATGAGTTGTAGGTCGGCTTGATAATAATTCCATAATAAAAATAAATTCATATCTCCATGAATACTTATCGGAATCGGATGATCTTTACATCAATCCTACACCTCTCAATGAGAGGAATCTAATAAAAATCTTATTAGCCATGAATAAGATGACCCACATGAAGTTTTTCCAATTTTACAACAAGGCTTGCGATGCTTGCCAAAAGACAAGGAAGCCTTCGCTAAGGGATGAATTTCCTTTAATTCCTCAAGTTTCATTGTAGGTATTTGATAAATGGGTCATTGACTCATAGGTCCAATACAACCACCATAAAGGAGACGGGCGCGCAGTATATCATCACTACAACAAAATATTTAACTAGATGGGTGGAAGCGCAGCCAATAAAGGATTGTACAGCTGCCACCACTGCGAAGATTTTGTTTGAATATGTCTTAATGTAGTTTGGATGCCCTAAGATATTGATGAGTGATATGGGTACACATTTCTTGCAGCGTGATGCTTGAGGAATTTTATGTGTATCATCAAAAGAGCACGCTCTATAATGCACAGGCAAATGGAATGGTGGAAGCATTTAACAAAATTTTAGAGAATGCATTAACGAAGGTCTGCAATGCCCAGAGGAATGACTGGGATATGTGTGTCTCAGTAGTGTTATGGGCATATAGGATGACCTGCAAGAAGTGGACATGCCAAACACCATTCAGGTTGGTCTATGGAATTGAAGCAGTAATTCCTATGGAGTATATTGTGCCACGTTTAAGTATTTCCTCTTTGACAGAGATGGTGGATCCTGAGACCTTGGAAGAGCAGCTCACACTACTAATGGAGTTATAAGAGGACCGCCTTCTTGTAGGATTTCATGAGCAAGTGCAAAAGGAACGCGACAAAGCATGGCACGATAGACATATTAAGCTGCGCACTTTTAAGAGATATGATTTAGTGTTGCTATATGATAGTAAGTTCACCGAATTTCCAGGGAAATTTCAAATTCATTGTTTAGAGCCATATGTTGTTAAGGAGATCACGGATGGTGGAGAAGTTCAGCTCGTGAAGCTGAATGGGGAACCATTTCCTGGTAAAGTGAACAGAAGTAGGCTGAAGTTGTACACAGGGGATCCTGGCCTTACACAATCACTATATGGTAGTAGGACAATCTTAGTTATCCAAGGAGTTGCAAGGGATTTCGGGAATAAAATCCATGCTAATCGATGAAGAGAAAAACGTAGTAGGGAGGCTGCCCGATGGAAGATGGGACTGCGACAAGTGAAGCTACGCTGGATCAGTTGTGCCATGGAGGATGGTACCACGCATATGGGTCCAAAAGTAACTATTGGAGTTACCATTCATGATTTGATGGAAAAACTTCCATTGGGAGGAGTAGGTAGGTGCCATTTATGGTGAAAATCTTTGAAGATTTTTCACCAAAGATGCATTTATGATCTGAAATTGGAAGGAACACTCAGATTTGAATTTGAAACTCCCTATAAATTGGGCATGTTGGTCTACTTAAGAACACTTTGCATTTTGAGAATTATATATGAGCCTTGTTGTTTTCAGCTTATGAAGAACGAAGAATAGGAAGCACTTGTGTCACAACCTTCGGTCACAAATTTGTCTGTAGACACCCGTGAACTTTTCTTAGAACGAATGACTTCCACAAATCCTGTAGAAGTTTTGAGTTCTAAAGTTGTCGTCTCTGATGTGGTGGCACCTGAAATAGCGAGCATGGAAGCTATGTTCACTATTCCTACTGTGCCAAACTCACCTAGGCCGAAGAAATCATCTACAAAAGAGAAGCAGAAGAAACCCATGCTGATGAGAAATTCATTGAGGAAGAACCCAAAGGTGCGACAGAAGGAGAAAAATGATAAGCAACAGAAGAAAGTTGTGGACATGGAGGAAGAAGAATTCCAAGGCATGGAGGAATTGGATGCTGAGGAGGGAGAGCTTATCACATGGCTCCCAAAGTATATCCCTCCTGAGAAGGGGAAGGAAAAAGTTACGAAAGACCTAGATTCCGGGAAGTTTACAGCCTCAACACCCCTGTTGCCAGAACATGTTGAATTTGAAATCACAGTCTTAGCACACATTTTTGTAGTGCTAAATATGGAGGATTGAGATCTTGTGGACCACGAGGGATTCCTCATTTTGCCACTATAAAATATATTAAGAATATCTACTACGAAGAGACTAGAGTTACACAGTTGGAACCCATGAAGTGGGTTAGAGATGTTGAGCAGGCTGGGTTGCTGCACATGCTCTGCATCCTACACTTTCAAAAATCAATCATCAACACAATGTATGTGCATCAGCTGCTCGTGCTGGTACATGATGGGTGCTTATGGCTTAGGGATCCCATCCCAATTATGGATATGCTCATCCATCGGATTACAAATATGCCCTACAAAGGGGTGGACCATGCCAAGGAGTTTGGAGGGAAAAGTGGTGAAAAGGAATGGGCAGATAAAATGAAGGAAGAATTTGTTCTCATAAAGAAGTCACGTGGATGCTCTATTAGCTCCATTCAAGACCAGGTGGTGCAGTTTGCCACCAAAAATCTTGCGGGTAAGATTATGAGGAAATGTTGGCGGATGAAGTTCTGATGGTTGTAGTATCATTGACTGCCTAGTGTGTGAAGGGAGTACAATATAACTGGGCGAACTATTTTTGCAAGGAGTTCCTCACGAACTGTCGCGAGGCACAAGAGGATAGTAAGCCCTTCCATTATGCATATCTCTTGTTGTCAATTGTCTTAGTAGCATGGAGATTGCCAGAGGATAGTCAGCTTCCCCCACAACTGAAGGATTTACCAAAAGCAGTGAAGTTCACTTCACTGTGGGCAGCAAAGGATCTGGAAAGGAGTAAGGAGTTGAAGGATTTTGGATCTTAGTGGAGATGGATATTAGGACAGTAATCAGTGAGTGGCCAAGGTTGTCCCCAAATTTGTATGAGCAATTAAAGGCTTTCGTGGAGTTCAAGGCCGACTTCCACAACGTATCAATCAGGGCGCGGAAGGAACCTAATCTTATATGGCACAAGATGCCATACATAGTATCAGAGATATACATGTAGGAGATTGTGGGGAGTTGGCGAGCGAAGTGGTGCGAACCCTCAATCCTTGGTGCAGGTACTAGTAAGGGTGTCGAGAGCTTTGTTGCACAGTCAACCACTGCAGAGAAGCGTAAAGAGGCAACACAAAAGGCAGCATGACCTTTGGCTGAACAGAAGAAGAAAGAAGATGTTGCTAAGGCAGCTGCAGAAAAAGAGCGTGCTACGAAAGAGCATGTCGAGGCAGAGTGCACTAGCATAGAGGAAGTCAAAGAGTCAAGTTCCGAACATACAAATGAGCCAGAACACTCAGAACAGGAAGGAGGCAGTGGAGAGGAGCATAGCACTCCCTTCATATTAAAGAAGCACAGAAAGGAGACCACTTTTGGTCCAAGGAAGAAGTACAAATCCAACAAACAGGCGTGCATTGACTCGATGATCCTCATTGAAGGGGATCTCAATGAGATCTATAACAAGGTCAAAGATACCACAACAGAGTTGTGGTAGCAGTTTGAAGAACAATATGTGTAGATGCTAAGGAGCATCCAGAAGGATCTGCATGAGTTATAGATCCAGGCTGATAGGATTCAAGCGAGCGTTGGGCTAGCAAGCGGGGTGCAAGGACGCTTGGCATAAGGGAGCAAGAATGTAGTGGAGCTAGAACAGACTTTGGAGCTCAAAGTCATACCTTTACTAGAAGGATATGTTCGTGTGGAATTAGAGGAAGATCACATTGTATTAAGCACAATTAAAGATATGGGAGTGAACGTAGCCATGCTGCCACTTCCAACCATCCATGCGCTTCATTAGGGGGTTTCGGACAAGCTGAGGATCAGAGAGCAGCATGCCCTTGCAGTGATCAGTGAGTTCAAGGTAAATAATGAGAAGATGTTCGCAGAGAAAGTTCAAGCTTTAAATAAAAAGAGGAGTTACAAGCACGAAGTGAGAGCCTGGTGGCAACAATAGCATAGGCCTACAATATAGTTCCCGTGTTGAACATCCCATAAGATGCCACAACGACATCAAAAATCAGAAAATTAGTTGTTGCGGTCCACACATCAAAAGATGAGATCGACAAAGTAACGTTCGATTTCCAGATGAAGATTTCAAAACCTCAGCTAAAATTGTAGCCAACCACTTCGCTAGAGGTTCGGGAGCAACGTGGAGCAGTGATTAAGGAAAACATGGGCACATCAGATATAATAGTCATAAACTGCATGATGATGTTTGATCAATCCATGGAGTTATGGAAAAGCTTACAAGAGGACCTAAACTTGTAGAGGCTTAACAAACATATCTGGGAGACACAGTGCAAGTATGATGAAGTACAAGTGATGGCACACACTTTGGCACCAACCTAATGCCTCATGCAATTACAGGAAAGAAAGCAGCTACAATCACAGATGGAAAAGCTACAGAGGAAAGACGACTTTCTCAAGGCCTAATTATAGCCAGGTATAGAGGAAGTCTGTCATCTTACTCTATCACTTCATGAAAAGTTAAGGGCGCTGCAGCAGACACAGAGAACATTGTGCCTAGCAGTGGAAAGCCCGACAATAGAAAAAATGGTAGAGGATGTGTAGCAGGCTACGGTGCAGAGTTCTACTGACATAACAACATTACAGGTTGAGTTAGGTGGCCTCCATAGTAAGATCGAGGCACCAATCAAGTGACTCGACTGCGAGTCACCATATTTTTGTTGGGGACCTTTTGGAATAGGATCCCCACGGTCAATTTTTGGGTTAGTTTAATCAAATTTTGTAAAAGTTTTGTAAAGAATGTAAACTCTCCGTGAAATTTGGATGCAGAGCATGCAGCTAAGTAGGAGTCAAAAGGAGATTTAGCCCCTTTTTTAGGTAAGTGATAGGTCATTTTTGAGACTCACCCATAGGGAGCGGGCCATGGTATTGTAAGAAAGAATGCTATATATAGTTGAGTCATAGTGAGTCTAAGTAGTAAGAAAGAAAAGATATAAATAGTTTTGGGCAAGTGATAAGATAGGAAATCTCTGTTTCCTATACTTAGGTGAAAAGTGAATGTTCCTGCAGTTGAGTGTACAAGAGGCCTTGGTAATTCCACAACTGAGTGCGTGGACCCCTGTAGCTCAGTGCCCAAGGTGGAAGAAGTCTATAAACTAAATGCTAAACTTAATAAAGATTGATTTTGGGACAATTATCTTTCTTTTGAGTATTATTCTTATTTATGTTCATGTTATGATTTATCGCTCATTGATATGTTTTCTATGGAATAATGTGTAATTGTTGCGTGAACTTATAAAATCTCTAATATTTATGCATGAACTAACTGTCGGTTTTCGTGAAGATAAATATTGGATATGTTATTATTTTTGTTGAATTGGGTAGATTTGCATGAAGGCAGATCTTGGGTTACTAATTAGTGCGTGAAAGTGGATAAACTACTTCTTTTAAGTCCCTAAAGTCTAATCGCAAACCTTCGCAAAGGTTTAGAGGTCATTTTCTTAGAGTTTTAGTTGCGAGCCATAGAAGGATACAAATATGCATGAAGGAAGATCTGAGCGATCGAGGCTTAAGATCACTTATCACACCATCTCTGGATGCAAAAATATGATTCTAGCATCCCCCAATACTGCTTCGGATGAGACTACAGCCTGCACTATGCAGGTTATTGCCAAAAGGGCAAGTAGTTAGGGTTTTGTTGGTTGGCACAAACAACTTTGAATCTGGGTCAGGCTCGCTTAAGCCAACAAAAACAAATTTCAATTATAAGAAAAATAGTAGAATAGAGAAAACAATTGGAAGTTGAATGTTGTGCAGAGGAACCTAATGCTTTCTGGCACAAAAAGAAATATTCTATAGAACTACCTTACAAGGTTGAATACACAAGGAAGCCATGTAAAAGAAAATTTATTCCAATGAATCAAGAATACAGAAATATCTGAATAAGCTTTCTGAACAAATCAGAGAAGTACCCATACTGGTGATAAATTACAGACCATTAAATAATGTTATGGAAGATTACACTTATCCTATCCTTCACAAAGGAAATTTAATATCGAAAATTGCATGAGTTAAGATATTTTCAAAGTTTGACCGGTTTAAAAGAGAAGAAGATCGGTTTAAAAGAGCCTTCAATGTCCCCTCTCGACATTATGAATGGAATGTCATGCCATTCAGACTGAAACATGCTCCTTCCAAATTTCAAAAGGTGATGGATCAAGTGTTTAAGGCATACATTTATTGAATATTGTATATATTGATGATGTTGTACCATTTTTTGGTTTTGGTAAGTTAGCATCAATTAGTCAAAAAATGAAAATATATTTCAAGAAATGTTAAGTTAGGATATGGACAAAAAGAATATTGAATCAAAAAATGTTAGACATATTCTGATGAATAAGTCCATATCAAATAAAATGTTAGAATAGATGCCCTAAAAAAAAGACAAAAATAAATAAAATGTTAGATTAAAAATACAAATAAAAAAATTATAAATTCTGAAAGTGTTACAAATCCAAATGCCACTACTCTTAGTCAAGTTTATTTTTGCAAATAAAAAGTTGTGTGCAGATTGTTTAAATGTCACACTAGTTCATACAATCCAATTATACGGTTTAATCATGATTGGATTTGATTTAAATTTTTGTCAATAGGTAGCAAATAAAATTCGCTCAACAATTTAATCTGAGCCAATGGAAGTAATAAGGGATAGAAGTAGATTAATCATTAAAAGGAAAATGTTGTGTTTCTAGTCTAAATGCACTCAAGTGACTAAGATTGTGAAAAAATGTTAGGAAAGTTAAGGGTAGGTAGACAAATAAAATACCATTGGAGCATGAAAGGATTTTTATCCTAAGTCAAAACATTACATGCATGTGCATATAATGAATTGTTTAAATTAATCATTATTTACAAAATATCGATGTTATGGTGTAAATGTTGAAATTTGGTACCGGAGGACAGGTGGCTCCCTTAGGCTTTGATCTTTGGCCTAGGGAAAAGTGTCAAAAAAAAAGATTTTAATTTTTCTCCTAAAGTGACTTTATAATTTTTATAAAGTTAAAATCTAATTTAAAAGTGACTTTAAGTGATAAAGTTACTAAGTCTAATTTTAAAGTGACTTTTATAAAGTCAATGAAAAATTAGAAAGGAAAAGTGACTTTGGAAATAAATGACTAAGTGGGTTTTTATTAAAGTGGGTGAATTAAAAAATAGAAAGTGAGATTTAAATGTGCATTTAATCTCAGCCATTGATCTAAATCTATTTCAGCCATTGGATTTAGAGATCACCCAAAAGTCACTTGAAGTTATATTAAAGGAGGAAAATGAGGAAAAGATCATTTATTCTTTCATGAGCAGATTGGGAGAAGGAGAGCAAGAGAGCAAGGATTTCTGGACAAGAAGGAGAAAGAGGCAGCAGTTTGGCACACATACCAAGCAGCTCTTCAGCAAAATCAGAACAGCAGAAAGACAAGCAGAACAGCAGCAAGAACAAGCAGAAAAAAACTGATTTTTTGCTGAAAACTGAGAAGTTTCTAGGTGGTCTGTTGGGCTGAAAACGGATAAGTTTGCTTGCTGAAAAAAATTATTTTGCTGTAATTTTTGCTGAAATTTTCTTGCTGTAAAAATGTTTTTTTTTTCAGAAATAAAGAAGAGCTCTCAAACTGGTTTTCCCCAAGAGTTGTAGGGGGTTTTTCTAGGGTCACATTGACCAAAAATATCAGTGTTTTAATGTGTTTTAATGGTTGTTTATTACTGTTGATTTTTATTTCTGCAATTTCCAGCATTCTATAAATTTTCCAGAATTTGTGTTTTCAGCAAATTTATTTTTTTCAGCTTGTTGAATGTATGGTTATGGGAAAAGACATTTAACTACATGGGAGAAATAAGGAGAAACTGAAAACCGGGGTCGGAAAAATGAAATTTTTACATGATATCAGAGCTTAAGTGCTGAAGGGCAGTTTGAGACAGCAAAAGAGAAAAATTACAACTGCTGATTTTTCACTCAGAGAATTCCAGCAAGCTGATTTTTCATAAACAACAGGTTTTATCTTTACTACAGCAGTGCTATTTTTCAGTTTTAGGACAACAGGATGTCATTGGGATTGAGGGTGGAGGATAGGTTGGATTGGCATACAAATTACAGCATTTGGAAGGAGAGAATGCATAGTATCTTTGAGGAGGCAGAAGTCTGGGATATCATGGTGCATACCACACAGACCCCTGTTGTTGTGCCTACTGATGTTACTCAGTTGGTTGCTTATAATAAAAAGAACAACAAGGGGAAGAGGCTGATTCTAGACGGAATCAAAGACCATTGCATTCCTCATGTG
>APFE030733676.1:59277-77326 GCA_000404065.3 Pinus taeda
TAGAGGTCTTGGGTTCAAATCTCCATTTTGTGGGGGCGTTTTTTTTTTTCATTCCCGCACATTCATGCACTTTGCCGGCGACTTCAACAATTTTTTTTTCAAAAAGCCATAACTTCTTCATCCGGAAGCCTTTTTCAGAGCCGTTTTTTTTAAAACAGCCTAATTTTTCGAGATCTATCCAGTGGAACACTTACTTTCAGCATCTTCAGCTTTAGCTTTTTTTTAAATGGAAATTCTATGCCAAGTCATTCTTGACAGCACTAACTACTTCCAATGGGCATCCTACATGGAAGATTTACTTAGAAGTAAAGGTCTCTACAGAATAGCCACGGGCCAAGAGAAGAAACCCAAAGATGAAGATAAGGTTGCAAAATGGGAAAATAGACAAGATCAAGCACGTAGTTTGATAGGGATGTCTATTTCTCCTGATCTTAGATTCCATATTGCAGAACTTGAGACTCCTCATGAAGCATTGGACCAAATCACTAAAGTTTTTGGGATTAAAAATGAATTTAGAGCCCATCAACTTGAAAATGAGTTGCTTACATTGGATCCTAATAATTTTTCTTGCATTGAAGATTTCTTGTCCAAATCCAAGACCCTTAGATATCTCTTGGAAGGTGTTAAGGTTAAGAAAGAAGATAGTAACCTTATTTATTCCATCCTTACTAAGTTGGGACCAGCCTACTCTGTATTTGTTTCCACCTTCCATTCTACAAGGGAAGCTTTCATTTGTCAAGGAAAAGACTACAAGGCCCCTTCCTTTGACTCTTTTTGTGATTCTTTAATAAGAGAACAAGAAAAACTCTTACACCTTGGTCTTCTTAATCTTGGAAACTCTTCCAAGAAAGCGTTAGCCGCCCAGCAGCAACCAAATTTAAAGAATCCTAAGAAGTCATATCCTAAAAAGAATGGTCCTAAACCAAACAAGGGTCCTAAGCAAACTCAGTCTCAAAATGAAAGATCATTTCAGCAAAATGATAAGACCAATAAAAACAAATGGAAGAAGACTGATAGACATTGTAACTTTTGTAATCGAGATGGCCACTTAGAATCTAAATGCTTTAAGAAGATGGAAGCCTTGGAAGCCGCAATGAAGAACATAACATCCATGTGGAGCATTCTTCTACTTCAACTTCAAGTTCATCTTCAGGAATGGCACTTTCTGCATGTCGTTGTCAATCATCTCAGTCTGGTTATGCATTAAATGTATCTTCTTCTTCTCATTCTCATGAGTGGCTCATTGATTCTTGAGCCTCTTATCACATGGCCAAAAACAAAGCCATGTTTTCTTCTTTACATGATTGTAACACCAAAAATATATATGTTGGTGATGATAGATCTCTTAATGTTGTAGGGACTGGAACTGTTCATCTAGACAATGGTCAGTTTAATGATGTATTATGTGTTCCAACCTTATCCAGCAACCTTCTATCTGTATATCAGATAACTCATTCAGGTGAAGGTAAAATTGTTGAATTTTCACCTCATGATGTTGTAATCAAGGATCTAAGAGATCCTAAACAGATTCTAGCTACTGGTATTGCTGATGATTCCACAAGGTTGTATAAGTTTCACAACTTTGGGTCATCAAATCTTCCCTCAGTATGTGTTGCTCATAATGATGAAGTGAGCAAACTTTGGCATGAGCGATTTGGTCACTTAAACTATCGCTCCCTTCAGCATCTATGTAAAAAAAATATGGTGACAGGTCTTCCTATGGTATCTTGCAGAGATGGTGTTTGTTCCGGATGTGTACTCGGAAAACATCATCGGGACAGTTTTGAAAAACGTGCCTCTTGGCACGCCTCAGCCCCTTTACAGCTTTTGCACAGTGATTTATGTGGTCCACTTCCTGTTGCTTCATTCTCTGGCTGCAAGTATTTCTTAACTTTCATTGATGATTTCTCCAGACGCACTTGGGTATACTTCTTAAAAGTCAAGAGCGAAGTATTTAACACATTTTTGGCCTTCAAAGCCTTTGTTGAAAAAACAATCTGGACATCAAATTCTTAAGCTAAGAACTAATAATGGTGGAGAATATGTTAAAAACACATTCATCAACTTTTGCACCGAAAATGGAATTCAAATGCAACATACTGTTCCATACACTCCACAACAAAATGGTGTAGCTGAAAGGAAAAATCGCACCTTAAAGGAAATGGCTAATTGTATGCTGCAATCTAAAGGACTTAGTCTTAGTTTTTTGGGCCGAAGCAATTAATTGTGCAAATTATATAATAAATCGCACTCCTACTAAGGTTCTAAAGAATATCACTCCAGAAGAAGCTTGGAGTTCCATTAAACCAGATGTAAGTCACTTTCGTATTTTTGGAAGTGAAGCATGGGCCCATATTCCAGATGAAAAGCATAAAGCTTTAGAACCTAAGAGTGAGAAATGTACTTTTGTTGGATATTCTGAAGATGTAAAAGGTTATAGACTTATTCCATTTAAGTCCAAAAATGTTATCATTAGAAGAGATGTAAAATTTGATGAAAATAAATCGGCCTGCGAGCCTAGTCCGGCGGATGTGCCACCTCTTCCTATCTCTTCTACTTTTGAAAACATTTCTTCTTCAGATGATGAAAGTGAGGATGACAATCCTCCCCCACCTTCTTAGGATCCTCAACTTCCAAGATGGGTCCGTACTACTCGGATGTAGCAGGTGATCTTTCCGGTGATCCTACAGATCAGCGACGTACACGTTCTCAGTTTGAAAGAGCCTCTTCTTTTCTGGCTCAAGCTCCAGTAAATCATGATCCTGACACTTTTGCAGAAGCTTCAGGCCATCCACATTGGGAAGTAGCTATGAATGAAGAATATCATTCATTGTTGGCAAATGATACATGGGATCTTGTTCCTCTACCAAAGGGACGCAAACTTGTTAGATGTAAATGGGTTTACAGAACAAAGTATGGACCAGATGGGAAAATTGATAAACATAAAGCTCGTCTTGTTGCTAAGGGCTTTTCACAGGTTGAAGGCATTGACTACACTGAAACCTTCTCCCCTGTTGCCAAAATGAACTCTATCGCCTTGTTCTTTCCCTTGCTGCCTCTTTAAAATGGGAAGTCAATCAGATGGATGTTAAATCTGCCTTCTTGCATGGGGACTTGCATGAAGAAATCTATATGGAACAACCCATTGGCTTCATCCAAACAGACTCCAGCCTTGCATGTCGACTTAAGAAATCTCTTTATGGTCTCAAGCAAGCTCCTCGGGCTTGGTATGCCAAAATGGATAGCTTTCTTTTAGAATCTGGCTTTTCTAGGTGTTATTCTGACAATACTGTCTACACCATGAAAGTGGGCAACTCTCTTATCATCCTTGTTCTTTATGTTGATGATCTTATTCTTACTGGTAGTGATCCCAACCTTATAAACCATGTGAAGTCCAGCCTTAAAAAGAAATTTGAAATGACAGACTTAGGACACTTACACTATTTTCTCGGTCTTCAAGTCTTGCAATCCAAGGAGGGTATTCCCTTTCCCAGTCCAAGTATGCTTGTGATATTCTTCGTCATTTTCACATGGAAGAATGTAAGCCAGCCCCTTCTCCCTTCCAGTCTGGAGTCAAACTTTCAGTCTCTTGTACTTCTCCTGAAGTTGATGCTACCTTATACCGTCAACTTGTAGGAAAACTCTTGTATTTAACCCATACTCGTCCTGACCTTTCCTTTGTTGTTGGCCTTGTTGCTTGTTTTTTGCAAAACCCCCGTGAAAGTCATTGGAAAGCAGCTAAAAGAATACTTCGTTATGTTCTAGGTACAGTACAGTTTGGGATTCATTACAGTGCCAAATCAACTCCTCTATTAGTTGGTTTGACTGATTCTGATTGGGCTGGTGACCCTGATGATCGAAAGTCTACTGCCGGTTATGTCTTCACTCTTGGTTCAGGACCTATTACATGGGGTTGTAAGAAATAGGCTACCATTTCTCTTTCATCAGCGGAAGCAGAGTATCGTGGTGCCGTGGAAGCTAGTAAGGAAGCCTTGTGGCTTCGTCAGATCCTATCAGAATTGGGCTTTGAGCAGCAGCATCCGACTACACTTTGGTGTGATAATCAGAGTGCCATTCAGCTTTGCAAAGATCCAGTTCAGCATCAGCGCAGCAAACACATTGAACATCACATGCACTTCATCAGAAAGCTCATTCATGACCATGTTCTTGAAGTGCAATATTGTTCAACAGATGATCAGGTTGCAGACATCTTCACAAAGGCTCTCACAGAGGCGAAGTTCACTAAACTTCGATATATGCTTGGAGTTCAGGAAGTTGTCACTAAGGGGGGATAGGCTCTAGTGCCTCCTTCCTTCTCCTATTGTGTCATATTTGTAAATCCTTCAATCCTATCCCAAGTTGTTCTTAAGGGGGGATGTTAGGATATTCCGACACATAGGAAATAGTTAAGTTCAACTTGGTCTAGTATAGAGTTAGGTATAGAGTTAGGTAAAGTGTGTTTCTTTACCGTTGAACATTTTGTAACTTACAATCCGACGGTCACGATATGTAGTGATCCGACGGTTCATTCTCTCCTCGGTATTACCGACACTTGATCCGTGCTTGACACCCGATTGGTCCATGAATTCTATTTAAAGCGCATGGAGGGTCATTTGTAGGTTAACCGTGCATGAGAGGAGCTTATGTAAATTTTCATTCTTTATTAATAAATTGCTTGTAGTAGGCACGTTGGCGCAGGCCGTGGACTGTTTCCCTCTCTGAGGGTTTTAACCACGTCAAAATACTGGTGTATTGATCTGTGATCTGTTTGTGAGCGGTGTCCTTTTGGTGTTCTGTCTGAGGAACTTACCCTGTAAATTCTAACAGAGTGTTGTAGGTGATTGTTTTGGGGTTTTAACTCCAATAAGAAAGCACAATGAATATTTATGCAATACAAGACTTCAATATCACATAAATAACATGACAATCATATAATAGAAATGATTTTGAACATGCCAATACCACTTGCATTAAAATTGAAATTACACCTACCTCTGATACCCATGTGCTAGCTAAGAAATGTGAGATAGACTAAGAGATACCAACAAGAAAATAAGAGATATATGAATGTATATTAGTTTCGCTTTAATATATACAATATATCATGATCCCCCAGCAAGGTGACCAATCATATCCCATCTATTTCATCCCTACTTATCATGCTTTTCCAATGTTCTAAAAAATGAAATTTGAATATAGTTGTTCATTTAGGCTATAAAAAAATAGATTCTAGTATGCCCTTCCAAATAAACATGAGTATTATGTTTGTCAATGCTCTAGTTGTTTACAATATCAATGTTCTATGACAGTGACTATCACAATCCCATTACAACAACAATGCAACCACCTATAGTGTAGGATACCCCACTTGGAATATCTTGGAAATCCACGAAATTTTTCTGAGTTTTTATGTAATGGTTTAGTCACTAGTGTGGTAATTTTACAAACAATTTGTATATTGAGTGTTGTAGGTGATTGTTTTGGGGTTTTAATTCCAATAAGAAAGCACAATGAACATTTATGCAATACAAAGCTTCAATATTACATAAATAACATGACAATCATACAATAGCAAGGATTTTGAACATGCCAATACCGCTTATATTAAAATTGAAAGTACACCTACCATTGATAGCCCATGTGCCAGCTAAGAAATGTGAGATAGACTAAGAGATACCAGCAAGAAAATAAGAGCTATATGAATGTATATTGGTTTCTCTTTAATATATACAAGATATCATGATCCTCCAACAAGGTGACCAATCATATCCCATATATTTCATCCCTACTTATCATGCTTTTCCAATGTTGCAAAAAAGGAAATTTGAATATAGTTGTTCATTCAGGCTATGAAAAAACAGATTCTAGTATGCCCTTCCAAATAAACATGAGTATTATGTTTGTCAATGCTCTAGTTGTTTACAATATCGATGTTCTATGATAGTGACTATCATCAATCCCATTACAACAACAATGCAAGCACCTATAGTGTAAGATACCCCACTTGGAATATCTTGGAAATCCACGAAATGATCATGTGTACACTCATCACTGTAGACTCGTAGTAGGCCAATGGCCTCATATCTTGCAACATTGTTTTTGGACTTTATAGGCCATTTAGAGCCTCATTACTTATGTATTTTACTATTTTGTCGATGATATGTATTGCACTCGGTGCCATTTTGATATATTCACCTTTGTGTGGTATATAAATGAGCAAAATTTGCATATTTTGTCTCTATTGGCTTGGAATCATGGTTTTAAATCTTAAAAATAGTTTTCTTTCATTAAAAATTAATTATTTAATGTATTTTTCTAAAACCTGTTCGTTTAGACCTAACCAGTCCCGGTTTGACCAGTTTCGGTCGGTAACCCGGTTCATTAGGTGGATCGGTTTGGTCACTAGTTTCAGTCGGTAACCCGGTTCATTAGGTGGACCGGTTCGGTCACTGGATCTGGTTTTAGAAACACTGCATGCAGCTGAGTTGCAGAGGGAAAAAAGTAAAATTGAGGTATTGCAGAAAGAAATCAAAGAGTCTTACCTTGGAAATAAATTGGGTTTGGTAAAGGAAATGTTATGGGAAGAGATTACTGAATCAATCAAAGATATCTCCCCTTATATCAGGATAATCTTTGATCAAAAAGACTTGTTGGAGAAATCTCAGGAAGCTATTGAAACCATCTCCAAGGAACTTGAGGACATGCCAGAGGTTGCCACTGAAATAATCAAGCTTCTGAATTCTAAAGACAACTATGAGCTTGAAGAATTAGGTATTAATGACAGGACAACAACCATACTAGAAGTGAAGAATATTATGACAAAGAAAAATCTCATTCTTCATTTGGAGGAGAAATGCAACAGTGTTAATGTTATAGTTCAACATTTTTTCAGTAGGTTGGAACCCTTGACCAACAAGGGTTTTCCCTCTATGCTGTTGATAAATGATAAATTAATGCCCATTAAAGACTATGTCTGAAAACTTGCAGAGGTTAGTACCGATGTAGCTACAGTTTCAAACATAAGAAGTGTAGCAACACCAAGGGTTGTGCTGAATGCACTCAGAGATACCTTTTCCATCCTAAATGAAATCATACATATATTTTTAGTGAAACCCACTTTTACTAAATATATAGAAATAGATGAAGTTTATCGAAGGTGACTAAGTTATCTATCCCAGATAAGAAACGTTGGGAATAGTTAACTGATTTACTTGACTAAAATGACGATCAAACAACATTCAGCATTTCGAGGGATAGGCATCAACAGCTCAGCAACATTCAGTATTTCCAAAGGTAGTCACCAGCAGTTCAACACCAAAATAGTGACTGATCGACTATCGGTTCATATTCCTGATTTTTGTATTAATCTATTTTTGTAAATTTGTTTAAGATATTTTCTTAGCTCTAAGATTGTATAAATAACTCTCTTTAACGAATTATTAAGGGTGGGACTCTTGAAGCAACATTTGTAAGCACTAAATGTACTTAGCTTTTTCTGAATCATTAATACCAAAGCAAAGGATTCTGAATTTTGATTCATACAATTTCGTATTCCTTGTAAGCTTTCCAGATTTCATTCACTGTATTTTCTTCATATTCTTAAGTTTTACAAAGATAACCAAATAGGAGTAGTTGAGTCTCAATTCACTCTTATAAGCTTTCTGAAATGATCATCTTTAAAGAGAATGAATTATAAAAACTATTTGTTTAAGTAATTCTCTCTAAATCATAAAATCATCGGTATCTTTGTAATCTTAGGCATATTTTGTCAAACTTTCTAAACATTGTTTGAAGGTTTTCTTACTTATGGCTATTTAATTTTCTATTTGAAAATTGTAATAGTCATATCATTTTTTTGTTTCTACTCATCACCAGATAAGCTAAATCACTGTGTGGATTTTAATAGCAACCCTTTGGTTAATATTAGTATTATTCAAGAACGTTAGTCATCACTGTTTTAAATATGTTTCAAACATTGGTCCTCCAAAAACTAAAACAAAACCCCCCAAAAAAATATCTTAGATGCCCTCACATGATAGTTGACCATTATCATCTCATGATATTTTGATATTTTCTAGATCAATTGATGAAAACTTTAAGCATGTACATAAATTTAAACAAGTTTTCAAAAGTAGTGATTTAATTCTCAACAAAAATAAGATGGAAATCTTCCATACCAAGGTTAAATTCCTTGGACACATCATTGAAAATGGCGATATCACTCTTCAACAACACACAATGGCATTTGCAGAGAAATTCCCCAAATGGAATAAACGACAAAACCCATATTTGGTTGTCAAAACTATGACTGTAATTTTTATAAAGACCTTGATAAAAACTGAATATATTAACTAAATGGCTCTCTAGGTGAGATACATGGAGAGTGTACAAACACTCATACAAGCCCCATTACATTGAGTCAGATGAGCCTCAAATATATAGGCTTTCACACTAATGGGATGGTTTCAACCACTCCCTAGATATTAGGATCTGAGGTCTAAGGTTAGAGTCTCAATCCTATCATCATCATAACAATAATCTAAGTTTATCTTTCTTCATTACTTCCAACACTCCCCCTTAATGGAGAAAGGGTACTGAACAATAACATACACTTGCTGGTCTAGTCTCAACTAGACTTATAATTAAAACATGAAAAAAACTTGGTAACAGAGGTTTTCATTTCAGTCTTTTTGCTTGTGAATCCATACTTGTTCATCTTGAGTCGAGGCTTCATATTTACTTTCCTCGCCATGAGATAGTGATGTATCTTCACCTCATTTCTTCCCCAGTGATGGAAAGCTTGAATTCTTATTCTCGCCCTTCTCAAAATTATGGCAGGCTGGATAGGAGAATTTGAACGTCAGTGATGATTTCTTCATCATTCATTGATGTAACATCTGCACACACAGAAATATTAATGAGATCATCACAATTTAAATTCTCTCAAGCTTTGTCATCTTCTTCCACGTCTTTGCAATTAGCTTCATGTGGCTCGTCCAATTGATCTTCAACACTTTGTTGCTCTTTACACCCATTATGAAGATCACCTCATGTGTCTTCAATCTTAGGATCTTGCACAACAAACTGTGCATCTTGATTCTCGTGGTCATCAATAGAACCACATTGTTTTTCTAAAATTTCTTTTAACTCCAACATATTACCCATGTTAATGCCAAATGCCCACATGAGAAAAACATCATCATCAGAATAAAAAAATATTTGAAAGTATAGACATGTTATTAAAGTCCAACTTATCTCGCTTTATTTTGATTCGAGATTTGTTTTTGACTCCACAAAGTCTTCTAATGAGCTCCAACAACCTCGTTACCACGCAGGCAGGAAACTTCTCCCTTTGGCAGCTCTTCAACTATAGAACCTTGTAGACTATGGCTTTTGTGCCACGCAAGTCTTAGTGCCCTCAGCTCTAGCGATGAGCAACAAAACAACCTCTCACAAGTTGGAAATGTTCTCAATATATAATTCTGATATATGTAATTAGCAATTTCTGATAACATATATTTCTGAAGATAGGTTCAAATCAGCAAGAACTTTCGCATTTTTCATTGTGGCATATAATAACTTAGAAGAAAAATTACCCAATAGGTTTTCAGATCCCAATTGATTTTCAAATCTCCACAACCTACAAATTAAGTTTCTCAAACAATAATATTTCCAAAATGATAATTAAAAATCGGCACAAGCATCACATAAATTTAGTCCTGCCGTCCATGCCTCAATCACCACATTATATTGATTTGGGGTTGAATTCCACTCTTAGGCCTCCTGCGATCTTGGCCTTCCTCGAGCTATCTGCAACAAGTTTCATGTAGATCTGGCCTCCTCGGTCTCCACAAAATTCACTCAGATTGCACGGGCCCAGATATTGATTTTGCTACACCGAACTCACGCAGTCCTCATCACATTTTTACGCTGATCACCACAATGTATGATCCTTCGATCTGCAAGATCCATCGACCAAGAGATCTTGATCAATCCACTCAGTAGAGGATCAACACCACGACCTTTGTCAATGCAAACTAGTCTGCAATCCGTGAATAGGCCACACAAATGCAATCTTCACCGAAGCACACTTTGATCTGTAGGTCTACAACAACGAAAGCTTCCACACCATCCTCAAACCAATTCAGAAAGCACGTAGCTCGATCACCAGGTTACCTCAAGCACGCAAATCTCCACCAAGCACTCAGACCACACACAGGTTCACAGCCAACACACAGATCTCCGATTTTTTTTTCTTCTGACAGAGTCAACGCAATCTACCACTACGGATTCATGCAGGTCTTTGCGACTATACAAGAATATCTGGCGATGGTCATTCAAAACAAAATATAGGGAAGGGTTATAGTGGCATTGTCGCGTTTTTTGCACCTAAAACTCTCGATGGTTTCAGCTCAGTCTTGCCCTCCACTCAGCGTACAAGATTGACAACCCTGCAGCTTTGATACCATGATAAAAACTGAATATTTCAGGTGAGATACTTGGAGAGTGTACAAACCCTAACCCATTACATTAAGTCAGATAAACCTCAAATATATAGGCTTTCACACTAATGGGATGGTTTCAAATATATAGGCTTTCACACTCATGGGATGGTTTCAACCACTCCATAGATATTAGGATCTGAAGTCTAATGTTAGAGTCTCAATCCTATCATCATCATAACAATAATCTAAGTTTAGCTTTCTCCATTACTTCCAACAGAGTGTGTGAAGGATAGAAAGGTTCTAAATCAAAGACTAAAAAAAACCAGAGAACTATGGAGTATGGAGCACCTAGAAAGATAAAAGAGAAGGTAAAAATTCTTTCTATCCTCTATGTTTCAGATGAAAGTTTTCCAAAGATTTTTGAATGGATGTGAGTGATATAGGATGGGAAGTAATCCTCAAACAACTCAAAGAAGGTGAAGAGTAAATTATTCAGATTCCCTCACTTGTGTGGAACCCTCCATAGAAAAACTATTAGAGCATTGAAAAAGAAGTGAAAACTGCTTGGAATTGCATTGATAAGTTCAATATATGCCTAATAAATAAAAGTTTCTTCTTAGAACTAATGCTTCAACCATGAAAAAGGTGTTAACCAAAGATATCAAGAAACAAAGAGAGTCAAAGTTTACCAGATGAGAAACTCTCTTCACAAACTTTGATTTTGAAATTAAATACGTCAAGGGAAGTAAAATTTGCATTCCATATTTTCTAATTAAAAAAAATATTCAAGAACAACCACATTTAATGGTTATAGCAACTGAATGGAATCTTATTTTTAATATTGAAACTTTCATAGAAGTAAAATTTGCATTCCAGATTTTCTAAGTAGAGAAAATATTCAGTAACAACCACATTTAATGGTACTAGCAACTAAATGGAATCTTACTCTTAATCCTGAAACTTTTAGAGTAATTCCAGATTCCATGAACTCACAAGATTATATGAACTACTGAAAACCAACTTGGTAGTTGAGAAACACTCAGGACATGGAAATTGAGAGCATTTGGTCCCATAACCTAAATTTCATCCACATTCCAACAAATAGATTCATGACATGATTTTTTACCATTCTAGACATATGGAAAATTTAGCAAAAAAATACCTTAAATCTTCACTTTAAAGATATAAATATAATTGGGAGAGAAAAAAATAATAGACTTAATAGTTTTCACAAATATTTTGTAATAAACAAAGCTACACATCCAAATTTCCATCAAAAACTCTTGTGGCTGCACCATTATCTAGAGCCTTTGGTATTTACAACTAAAATAAGTCTGTATCCTCTCGAAAATAGAGAATTCGGTTGTGGTTGCAACACACCCACCCACAGCATACATCTCTACGTTAGTGTAATGTAAAGGATATAGAGAGACACAAAAATAGTGAAATTCTGATGCGTGAAGGATAGTCTATGCAAACTCTAATGTTTGATATATTATTCGATAGTGAGAAATGACAACGAAGTGTGGATTTTGGATTTCTCTTTTCAGAAATCCGATGAACATTGTTTACAATCCAAATAAACTGATAACTCGATCATAATTTTTCATGTAATGTTTTCTTCTACATTACGGACTGTGTGTATTGGATAATAATTTGTTCCCATTTAACATTTTCGTTACCTCGCAACGTTTAAATTGGAAAACCAGAAATTAGTTATGAAATGTTTTGAGTCCCATAGAAACTCATTTCGGCTTTCACATGGATTTATTTAACCTAACTTCATTCTCTTTCAAACACATTCCCTTTAACTGAACTTCGTTAGGGAAGGTGAAGAATGTACTCTTTTGCAATTTGTTATGCTATTTCTACTGATGTTGTTTTACTGATGCTATTAATCCTCGACCATCCAAATGTTGGAAATATTTAAGCGATAGACTTTGGGTTGAATATGCCATCCCAAAGTTAAAATTGTTGAAGTAATGGACTTTGGATTTTTCTTTTCGGAACCGTGCGACATAGTTTAGGAAAACAAATAAACTGATACCTCAACGGCAAGTCTTTCTGTAATGCCTTCTTGCCCAGTACTATTTATGTGATTGGATTATATAGTACGTTCTCCTTTTTACCTTTTTTCACAACACACCAGCTAAAGAGAAAAACTAATTACGTTAAAAAAATCGTAATAATAAAACTAATGAGAAAAACTAATTACGTTAAAAAAATCTTAATAATAAAACTAATTATGTTTAGTTTTTATTGTAATCGGAATTTTCATGGCCTCTTTCTCTTTTTTTGGAATATTTTAACATTATCAAGAACTAATCTTCCAAGAGTAAAAATTTGGACACTTTACCAAAGTTTTTTACAATCGTTTTTTTGTCAAAATTGTTTTTCATACGATGTTGTATATTTATTTATGTTTGTAGTTTAAATGTTATTATCATATTTATTTTATTAGTTTTTTATTATAGGAGATTTTTTTTTAGATAAGTTTTATTTTATTAATTTTAGTTTGGGCATGTCTACATGGGGTAGCTCAAGCGGAAATGGTCGTGGAAATGAAGTCTCACCGAACCGGAAGTCTTGGGTTCAAATCTTGGGCTACCCTTCCCCCGTTGAGGGGTACTTAATGGACATGTAAATCGGAGAGTCCCGCCCCAGCCTACAAAAAAAAAAAAATTTAGTTTGGGCATAAACTAAATAAAATTGAGTGAAATCATAGATTACACATTAAAAATAACATATTGAATCGTGTTAGTGATAGTGAAATGATCAATAATTTAGGAAAATTATGTATATTCTTTGTTCATATAATTTTATAGTTTTCGTAAGTCATGTAGAATAATTCTCAATTAGCATGCTCAAACCCATTAGTTGTGTAATGTATTTTGAATAGGAGCAATTGATCTCAACATTCAATATGAGAAGTTGGATTGAAAAAAGATCTCATAAATAATAAAACAAATTTGATCCCATTTTTACTTTTAAATAGGGATTTGGAAGGATTCTAATATTTAAAACAATAATAATATACAAGGTATGTGTTATGAGGAAATCCATTATTGTGTAAGAAGTAAGGATATATCATTTTAGTAGGCATTTCAAGATTTGAAAGACAAGAATGTGATCATGTTCAGATTGGATTATAAATTTAAGGAATGTAAGAAAGTCACCGTGATTTTCCATTTGATATTTCCATTTCCAACCACTAAGTAGATCCATTTTTAAAAAATGAGATGTATTATGAGCATGATAAAGCTAAAAAAACTACACAAAAACTCTCAAATCAAACAAAAAATTGTTGTCATTTTTATTATTTTTATTGAACAACTAAAATACCCTTCAATCTCATTACTCTATCACCATAGGTCTTTTATATAGCATAAAGATGGGCCATGAGCACATGAGTTTAAACCCCCAAGATTGAGAGTTTTGCATGGTGTGGGATCACATGATGTGAGTTAGGATAGAGACAAGCATTTTATAGCATGCCCAAAAACTCATGATTTGTGTAGTAGCGAGCCTACTACTACACCATGGTTTATCTGAGAGTTTATAAGTACCATGCAATATGTGCTTATCTTGGAGTTTTATCTTGTATTTCCCCAATCCAATTGGGAGTTTGCTTATATCTAAGATATATTTTTATAAAAATAGATGCAAGAGATATATCTCTCCATCATGCAAACAAACATATAAAAATGAATATTTCTCACAAGCCAACATGTATCAAATTTATCCATTGTTACCCTCTTAACAAAACATTAAAAGGCATATTTTTTAACTAGTGCTTAATTACTGCAAATATCTAATTACAAAATATAATAAATTTAATATGCAGCATTGCTGCTTAGTACCTGCCTTATGCAAAAAATAATTGACAACCAAAGTTATTGGTCCCAGAAGTCAATATTTAAACACTTTTTAAAATTTTATTAATTCCAAATAAAATGACCAAAAGTATAGAAATACATAAAGTTTGTAATTATTAACACTTTACTAGGTGGGAGTTTCAATATATTTTGAAATTTCTTTGTAACTAGTAGAGATATAGTGAAAATAAAAATAATTAGGAATTCTTTTACAATAAATTTCTATGTAGATAGTGGCCACCATTTTTATACAACTATTTACTTTAATTATGGTGGGCAACTATCACATGGCATTCTTCCACAATAAAAAAAAATGATGGATAGCTATCCATCTAACATTTCTTTTGTGAAAAAATTGAATAGATTTTTTTTAAATATATATTTTTATATCTTATTATTCAAATTAAAACCAATTAAAAATCACAATGAACTCATTATGAAAAACAATTTATATTAAAAAGATTAAAATTTGTTTTTTAATTTACTACTTTTATATTGAAAAGATTAAAATTTATTTTTTTTATTTTCAAAGTATTTAGCGTAATATTTTTTTTAAATCTTAATAAACCTAGAATCGGTTTAAAAAGCAATTTTTTTATTGAACAAAAGAAAAAACAATATAATGTCCGGTTATTAAAAAACACACAATTTTAAAAACATGAAATGGCATAATTTCAAACCAGCCATTATAGGAAACATCCAAAGTCAAACTGTCAAAAAGATTATAATTCGAAGCGGAGAAGTGCAAGGAAATGGAAACTTCGCATACCTGCTTTTCGATATCCACTACGCAGCGAAGGCGTAGTGGCTCGCTTTGATCTTCTCTAACAATACATCGAGCCATTTCCCGGACTTGATTATGCATTATCGTTTTTGAACTGCGCTTCGTTAAAACTGCTGACAATGATTGAGATGCCTCCCGCACATGATATCCCGATGTCTCCCGCGCAGAATGTTCGAAACCTGAGAATGATCGCGATGCCTCCAGCGCAGAATATCCCAATCTCTCCCGCGCAGAATGTTCGAAACCTGGTGGCAGAAACTTCGCTATAAGTTGATCCCACATTTTACGATCATGATGATAGTCCACGTCGTTCTTGAAGCTTATGAGGTAAGTTTCGCAGAGCCTTCTGAGGGAGTAGTGAACGTCCTTCATATAATCTAATCCCTCTAACACTTGAACAGCCAGTTCCTTGTCTTCTCCCACCAAGAAATAAGCCACGTCCAAAAGCATCCTTCGCTCTTCGCTGTCCATATCTTTGCAACTCCATTTTAATAATTTGTTAATTACATCGTTTGCTTCGGGCAGACTCGCTCCTTGAGAGTATAATTTCAACTGCCGCTCCCAATGCGCTCTAGCAGAATTGCTAGATACCTGCTCCCCCAAAACTTGTAAGCAGAGAGGCAAACCCCCACAAATTTTCAAAAAATCCTCCACCAAATCTGCGCACCCTTCAAGTGAATTTGATTGACGGGTGGCATGGTAGCAGAACAATTCTCGGGCATGCTTGTTCTTCAATGGCTGTACATCATACACGAATGAAGTGTTTTTATAAGACGCCCTCACTACATCTTTATCACGAGATGTTACGAAGATCAGACTACCCTCCTCCACCGCATGTACATCCAGTACACATTCTATTTCGTCCCAGTGATCCACATCATCGAAAACAATCAAAATTTTTAATCCTTTTAGACTGTTTCGTAACATAATCTTCCCCTCCCAGCTACGTAACATATTTTTGCCCAGCAAATCACGACAGAGCTGCCCCTGCAAATCATGATCATCTGTTTCTCTGACGTTAAACAAATAAGAAGCCCTTCTAAACTCCGAACGGCTCAATTCGTTGAAGATATGTCTCGCCAGAGTTGACTTCCCTATTCCGCCTAATCCGGCAATTACTACCACCTTTTTGGAGCTTTGTTTCTTAATTTGATCATGCAAATCCTTCCAGGCCTGGTCTAGTCCAACTGCGTGAGGAGGGATCTCTAACGGGTCCCGTTTGACGTGTTCCATTACAGTGTTTTCAATGTTCCTCACAAGCTTTCCATAGTCATCACTGTAAACAAAAAAAATATTTGCAGTCTATGATAGTTAAAAAGATTGATGAATATTCAAGATTCACCAAGTTGATAGATGATAAATAAGTAAAGTATCTATTCACCTTTCCTTCCAATTGAACACCGTATCAGAATTGTCTGCGGCTTTTCCGAGTCCTTGCTTCCCTTTGAACACCTTACCAGAAATGTCTGCGGCTTTTCCGAGTGCTTCCTTCCATTCATCCACTACTTCCATGGATCCTCTTTCACGGTGTTTCTGAAAGGCTTCGGCATAACATCCCTTCTCAATGAAACGAAGCTCCCAAGGCTCAACGTCACAGAATATGGGAATAAACTTGGGCTTATGAGATGATGTCAACATCCAACAAAGCTCTTTTAAGCACCAGTGTGATTCAGCATAATTCTTCGAGAATATGGCAATGTGAACAGAGGAACTGCTAATGGCTCCTCGGATTTCAGTCTCGATGGTATCTCCCGGGCAAAGTACGTACTGATCCAAAAAGACTCGCAACCCATAGGGTTCGAGGGCATGGTAAATGAGGCTGGCAAGAGTCAGCTTGGTATCCTTTCCCCTGTGGTTGATGAAAACCTGGTATTGCTGCCATGATGGCGTTGCTACTGGCTCCATTCTTGATACCTTCTATTGATCGGATCGGTTTGGAAGATGGAGGAAACCCTTGTCACGGCAATTAAGATGAAAAACTAGAGAAATGGCCGATCGAAAAGCTAATAGGTGTTGAAAATATAATTTCACCGTGCGCCCAGTCAACGCACGGAGAAAACCACTCAGGGCAAACCTAAACCTCCGGTCTCATATCGCACCACCCTTCAGCGTAAAGTAGTTTCCGTGCAACGACCTCCGATGCAATTGGGAGCTGACAACTGTCCAGCAGTGATGCTGGCCTGACATCAGCAAGTCACATCCATCGGAAGGTAACTTGTGGTCAACTCACCCCTTCCGATATTGTTTTTCACGGGTCGATTTACCTCCAGTTTTTACGTCCGTTGATCTACCAAGTTGCACGATGGGTTAAAGAGCAGTCAGAAAGGTCTTCCGATACGCAACCTCCGCGGTTGGATTAAAGGCAAGTTTGTCTGCCGTCTAATCATGAGCAAAGTACATACGGGCCTGATATGAAATTAAATACACCGTGGACCATAACCCATACGCTAAATTAATTCAATGTCATAATGTTTTGGTAGGGATTTAATATTTCATACGGCGGAATTAAAATAGGAGTATGGGCGTAAGTTAATTTTATTGTTTTTAATATATGTTTTAAAAAAAAAGCGTTGACCCCAAATTTTGTCATGTGAAAAAGAAAACCCACGGGGATTAAAATGAAATTGTAATATGTTATTGTATGAGTAGTTTTTAGTGTGAGGGGCAGCAAGTAAAAACAGAGGGTCCGCAGCATCCGTGAAGAACCAGAGATTAATTTTGTATTACAGGGGAGGAATGCACAGAAGTGCAAAAATATTTTGATCTGTAATGTAAAAGGTTGTTTTATGCAGCAGGGTAAATTTTGTTTTGTAATGTAAGAAGTAAAATTGTTTTGTAATGTAAGAAGTAAAATTGCACAGCAGTGCAGGAGGAGGAGAAGTAAATGAAAACCAGTGGGTTGTTTTGCTTTCAAATCCATGAGTTGTTTCACACAGGTGAAAAGG
>APFE030733676.1:82413-105165 GCA_000404065.3 Pinus taeda
AGCTTCGAATTTTTGAGGAAGTGTCTGGGTATGACCGAATGCCCAGCAGGTGAAATTAAAGGGGAGTGTTGAAAATATAATTTCACCGTGCGCCCAGTCAACGCACGGAGAAAACCACTCAGGGCAAACCTAAACCGCCGGTCTCATATCGCACCACCCTTCAGCGTAAAGTAGTTTCCGTGCAACGAGCTCCGATGCAATTGGGAGCTGACAACTGTCCAGCAGTGATGCTGGCCTGACATCAGCAAGTCACATCCATCGGAAGGTAACTTGTGGTCAACTCACCCCTTCCGATATTGTTTTTCACCCGTCGATTTACCTCCAGTTTTTACGTCCGTTGATCTACCAAGTTGCACGATGGCTTAAAGAGCAGTCAGAAAGGTCTTCCGATACGCAACCTCCGCCGTTGGATTAAAGGCAAGTTTGTCTGCCGTCTGATCATGAGCAAAGTACATACGGGCCTGATATGAAATTAAATACACCGTGGACCATAACCCATACGCTAAACTAATTCAATGTCATAATGTTTTGGTAGGGTTTTAATATTTCATACGGCGGAATTAAAATAGGAGTATGGGCGTAAGTTAATTTTATTGTTTTTAATATATGTTTTAAAAAAAAAGGCGTTGACCCCAAATTTTGTCATGTGAAAAAGAAAACCCACAGTGATTAAAATGAAATTGTAATATGTTATTGTATAAGTAGTTTTTAGTGTGAGGGCAGCAAGTAAAAACAGAGGGTCCGCAGTATCCGTGAAGAACCAGAGATTAATTTTGTATTACAGGGGAGGAATGCACAGAAGTGCAAAAATATTTTGATCTGTAATGTAAAATGTTGTTTTATGCAGCAGGGTAAATTTTGTTTTGTAATGTAAGAAGTAAAATTGCACAGCAGTGCAGGAGGAGGAGAAGTAAATGAAAACCAGTGGGTTGTTTTGCTTTCAAATCCATGAGTTGTTTCACACAGGTGAAAAGGTAAATCTGTAACTCTCTGTAAGTTTTGTTTTTCACACAGTAGTGAATGTAAATGAAATATTTACACACAGTGGTGTAAAATTTCATAGGAGGCAGAGTAAGTTTTGTGAAAATGTTTTGGTGAATCCCTCTGAGTGAAAGAGGATGAATATGTAAATGTTTTTGTTTAATGAATGGAAATTTTATGGTGGTGAAATATTATGTCCTGTATAATTAATTTTAAAAAAGACTTCTCTATGTAAAAGATCTTGGAGCAAAGGAAACAGAGCATAGCCTCTGTGTTTCATATTTTATGGTTTTGGTATTTTCCCATCCCAAACAGAAAGAAAAATAACCAACAATAGGGAGGTGGAAAAGCTAAGTCACCGTCGTCATGAAAGTGGGAGGTCGAAAAGTAAAGTCACCGTCGTCACGAAGGTGGGAGGTGTTAGCAAAAGATGTCGTATTATGATCGGCGCGTAGAGGGAATTCCACAAGTCTTCGAGGTGAAGGCCCCAACCATGCGTCACCCATGTGGGTTGTGGGTGTCGTATTATGATCGGCGCGCAGGGGAATTTCCACTAAATGGTATGATGCAGCGGCCGACCACTCTTCGTTTCCTTTGGGCTTAATCTTCCGTAATCAAGTGGGCATGTGCAGGAATTGTTGACGGCTTCGTCGTGGCAGTTCATTGCCTACTAACATAGGCCTAGGCGCACGCGGAATGCTTATTCGCTAATATACTGAACATTTTCTAGCTTTGAAACAACATGTTTTTGTTCTGTCACCATCTTCTATGATACAAGATCTTCGGTGGAAATTCACATCTTACATCTGTCTTTCACTGATGGTGGGTCATCCATGGTGTGTGGACTTACTGAACATTTTCTAGCTGTGATGGAACATGTTTTTGTTCTACCACTATCTTCTAAGATGCTAATCTCCAAAGCTTGGGTATGGATAAAGTTTATGAGGGATGACCTAGAGTTTAGCATGGCGTTAATTATGTTATTTAAGTACAGGTAAGAGTTTTCGATAAAATGTAAAATGTAAATGCCTATATTTAGGCAATATTATGTACAAGATAAAATTATTATACATATTTAATATTGAGTATTTAAAACGTATTTATTATAAACAATTTTATGGCTAAATAATCATTTATGAGTATATTGCAAGGTTAGAGGAGATTGCTCTCCAACCATCCTAAAGATGGGTGTAACAATAAATGGTATGAAAGAAATTTCACCAAACCCTGCAAAGAATGCCTTCTTAAGAACTACAACTAACCCTTCCTAAGAAGTACAACTAACAGTGGCTAACCTCTTGGATGGTTTCTACTCGAGAAATATTTATTAAAAACACAGTTTCTACTCCAAAAATATTTATTAAAAACAAAAACACAGTTTCTACTCCAAAAATATTTATTAAAAACAAAAACACAGTTTCTACTCCAAAAATATTTATTAAAAACAAGTGTATGTGTTTTATACTTCACCTTTCTTATCAAAGGAAATTGTTTAAAAGCCATTACCTTGAATCATTTTTTTTTAGCACTTAGCAATTATATGTTTATATATTGTTAAAAACTCTTTTAGTCTATATTTATCATAAATTTGCATCCACATTTCCACAACCTAGTAATTGCACTCTTCCTGTATCAAGTTTCACTTTCATGTGGGTTGTTGAATAAGTTTTCTTCACTTTCCATCCTACATGACTTTGTCCCACTTGACACACACAAATATGCTCATACTTAGCTACTTCACTTGTATGCAAATTCACTATATCCTATAATACCTTATATTCCCCCATGAGTCTCTCTTGCATGTCTCTCCTGCATAACCCTACACTTAATCATTTTAACATATGTTTTCTTTTCATATCCAAATGAGGGAGTCTTTGACTCATTTCTCATCAATATCTTGTCTCGCCTCCTACAACCTACATTGAGAATCTTTTATTCATTATTCCTTTTGACAACCTACATTGAGAATCTTTTATTCATTATTCCTTTTGTCCTTTCAAGTTGCATTAATCACTAAAGGGAACGCATCCCTTGCACAACTAAAATTCTATGTTGTATTAAATAAGGTGCATTTCTCATTGAAATTTTATTATCGTTTTGAGTTAATGTATTACTTGTTCCTTTTGAGCCACGTATTTCACACAAAACCACAAAACAAGAGTTTATAATACACTTAAATTTATCAAAGCTCTTAGTTTAGCTACTCATTGATTCATTCAATTTGTTTCATAAGTGTTCATAAGTAATAAATAAACATGTCAAATAGAGTACCACCCTTAACACACTTGAATGATAGGATCACAACTTTTAGTGGTCCGTGGAATACATATGGTATTCAATGGTTAACTTAGAAGAAAAGAACACTAACTTCCTGTATTGTGCATGTTGGATGCATACCTAAAGTCTTTGAGTTTTTTGAATTAATCTTATAGTGCAGAAATAAATTTAACACTAAGAAAGGGCATATGTAGTTTGTCGACTCTTCCAACACTCCCATTCCTTTGACCGCTAATGTGTTTAACAAAATTCTTTAGCTTTTAGAATCCAACTAAGTTTTTAGAGTAACTGAGGCCAACAATTTTCTGTTGAACTACAATGGAGGGAAGAATCATCGAAATAAGTGATCCGAATTCATGAAGGGAATGAAATGAAATACAAATTTATAACCAAAACACTGACATACAATGAAAATGGACTTGATTTAATAAATGGAAAATATTGAAAGTTTATACATGCATAAACCAAATAGGGTTGTGTCACAGTCATAGTTAGTTAAGGAGTCAATAGGGTTGTGTCACAGTCATAGTTAGTTAAGGAGTCAATAAAGCCTGTATTAATAATTGTAATTGGTTGACTTGCATTTAAGAAAGGGACCACAGTTAGTTGCAACGGGCCATAATTAATAAATAAAGTGGTTAACCCTTGTTATGCAAAGGACCACTAGTCATTAGGCTCTTGAAGGGCATTTAGCTATAAAACAGCCGTAGTTAGAAGGGAAAGATCATTGAGTCTTATTTTATGATCGAGATTTTCTCTCGTGGAGGTTGCCCCCTCGAAGAGGCAAGTGAACATTGCTTTTATCTCTGAATAATAGAATACTTGTTGTTTTTCTTATTATATTATGTGTTCTGGGTTGTATTTCTTCGCATATCTGGTATTCTGGAATTTCTCGTAGGTCAAAATCATAACAAGTGGTATCAAAGAACTTTCCAAGGTCAGTGGTACCTCCATTTTTGGTAGATTATTTTTTTAGGCTAGATACGTGTTCCGACATCTTTAAACCACGTGATCTGTCGTTGAGTGCATAAACCTGTAGATTTGGGGAGGCATGCATGCAGGAAATACAAGAGGTGGTCACGTTTGTTGGACTCCCTTGTAACTCCTGTGGGTACCCTTCGATAAGTAGCACATTACATAGACCCGCGCACGGACTACCTTCCACATACCCTCTGGGTATATCGGAAGCCCCATAGGCTCACTTGAAACCTCACCTTAGATAAGTTGTCGATCGTCTTGCGCTACAGTACAATGAGAAAAGCACTCAGGGAGATTACTCGTGTGTATGATAGGGTAGTCGGGTAATACGACTAAGGGTACGGTTGATCCTCCTTACTTAGTGCCCTAAAAAATTGGGTCAAGTACTATTGTTAGACCCTTATGTATATTGATTTGTAGCACCTGACACTCCTTTGTGACCATAGTCCCTCAAATCTCTGAAGATCGCCCATTATCCTATTTGCAAGATCAAATCGAGAAGTTTGGGTTCTACCGCCATAGTGTGATTCAAATCTAACAGTCGGGGTTCTGTTGCCGCTGCCACAATCAAATCCACCAGTTGGGGTTCTACCACCAAAATACCATTCATATTTAGCAGTTGGGGTTCTGTTGCCACCGCACCAATCAGATCCACCAACTAGGGTTCTTTTTCCGCAGGGAGATCTGGCTCTCTACGCAGTATGGCTTGTGGTTGTGATAGCCTAGGCTCGATTTTCGCAGGACAATAAGCAGGATCAAGTTTTCTCAAAATTGGCCACTGCATTATTGATCAATGGGGAGTAAAACTCCTTTCGGAGTAAAAATAAATAAATAAAAAATTTGAGGCCTTCTCGGGACTCTTACAAGAGACTTAGCCCATAAGATTCAGGACAATGAGTTGATCGCAGTGGTACCATTCACTTGTCAGCTTCAATTTTCGGGTAGTCCCAAATTTTTCAAAGTGACGTCAAGCGACCGAGATCTGTGTATGGTAGAAACCAGAGCTCAAGTCATGGCCAACGATAAGATCGAGCACCTTGAACAAAAGTTGGATTCTTTCCAGGAAGAGATGAAGAAATTCATGGCACAATTCAATATGAGCATGTCAGGGTTGCATCCGGAGGCACATGGTATTAATGAAGACCTTGAAAGAGAATCTAGTCATCATATTCACTTCCATGGAAATCACCAACATTCACACCCTTGGCCACCCAAGTTGGACATGTATAAATTTGATGGCTCTCGAAGATCTGGGACTTCCTCTTTCATATGTGATGGGGGTTTTAGAGGGAGATCCTTCCCCTTTGACAGTGGGTGAATCTTCAATTATAATAGGCACTGTTGAATATGGCTGTGGTTTTCCTATTTTTATCCTTGTGCTTTTCCGAGCCCTGAAATACATTGATGTATGCCTCTTCCTCTTTTGTTTTGGTTTAATTTGGGTGCTGAGGGCAGTGAGGGCAACAACTGCCTCTCTTTCTAGGGTCTCGGGGGGTACTTATGTCTTTTTTGCCCCTTTTTCCTCTCCTTCTGTCTTTTTCTCTGTCTCTGCTGGTTTTGTTTCCTTTTGTTCTGTTTTGGTTTCTTTCTCCTCTGGCTTGGTGTCTTCATTCTCTATCTTGGTGTCTTCCTCCTTCCCTTCTTGTTCCTCAGTTTCCTCCCCTTCTCCCCCTTGCTACTCTTCCTCCTCACTATCAGAAGGACTAAGATCATATGTGAGGGCCTTTATATCATCTTCTTATGTCATGTTTTTGAAGATTTCCCATGCTATGGGGATTGTGAAGGTATGGAGGGCTTCTTCCACTAACAGTTTAATTAACCCATGGTGAGCCAACTGTTTTGGACCTCCTGCCTTCAACTTAATGCTGGAGTCTATGAGGGACTGCAGGAGAAAATAGGGGATGCTGAGTTTCTCGGGTGTTGGAGTGTCCATGCCATATCTCAGCTCATGGAGAAGTCTAAAATGGTAGCCATAAACTATGTTATACCTCCCTTCATAGGAAATATATTTGATAATTTGGTAACTGGCCTCATCCCAAGGGTAAGGTATGCTTGTCCTTCTAATGCCATTTTTGTCTTCTACAGGATGTTCATTGGGTTGGAAGAAGGTTTTCTTGGCAGATTGTCCAATTGGCTTTTCATCTTTGCTCCAAGGTATTCCAAGAGGAAGGGTTGTAACCCTACTGATAAATTATGGGGTAATTTCCATGGAGAGACCTCTAAAAGTAACAGTGGCATGGGTCCTTGAGTGAGGGACTAAAGAATAGGAAAACTCCTGAGCCACTTCCTCATCAAACCCTCAGAACTTTTCAAAAAATGGCATCCAATTTGCTTTGGTGAAAATGGCTACTACTTCGGGATGTTCATGGAGCCTGACTGAATTTGTGGGCTCCTTCCTCATGAATCCCCATGTCATTGTGCTTATACCCCTTTGGAACACCGAAGGTAGATATGGAGACAAGAATTTTGAAGAAACAGGAAAACAGAGAAAAACTATGTTTTTTTTAAGAAAAGAGGCAGAAAGTTTTTTATGGAATTCCTCTTCTTTTACAGACTCAATTCCTCCTTAAAATTGTATCATTCCTTGCACATATTGATAATTAAGGTGGGTATGCATAGAACCAACCTCTTCAAGCTAGAATTCGAGCAAAAACCCCGTGTTTCCTCCTTAAAAACTGCTTACTACCCCTCCTATAGAACTGGCTGTAGGTGCTCCTATAGAACTTGTTACTACTCCTGTAGAACACCGATAGTAGGAGGATGGATGAAAGTGATGGAGAAAGATGGTTTCGAGGCTATGGTGGCGACAGAGAGCTTGCTACAGCTAAGTGGACGAGGGTGAAATGAGAGAAAAGGTGGTGAAGGAGTTTCGAGGAGGAATACTTATTTCTTCTTTTAGATATTTCCGATGATGGGGTGAGCTGGCAAAAATGTACATTGCCATATTTGGGCCGTTGGTCCCCACTGCCTTGTCATCATGGCTCTTTCCCGTAATCACTTTCCATCATTGTATCAGAGTTTGCATACCCTCCACTACCTATCCTTTAGATTTTTCTGTGAGTTGAATAGGCACATGTGTGGTGACATTTCCGGATGAGCGCAGTCAACTAGATGAGGATGGCCAGCTAACTGGCCACTTTTTCTCGTTCAACCCTAACCATCTCATTTGCTTATGCATATTTTTCAATTACATAGATGCAAGAGAGGAGAGGGTTAGTCACTTACCTGAGAGTCAAATGTACGAGCTGTGAGGCATTTTGGTTCCTTTTGCTGCTGCATGCTTGTATTTCAGTTGCTGCATGCCTGTATTTCCTTTGCTGCATGCTTTCTGTTGTCTGATGCGTGGCTTCTTTGCTTTGTGCAAGTATCCTTTGGCTGGATCTGGCTTTAGACATCCCCTTCAACCCCATGGTTGCACTTCTTTTGTTGTTGTGGCTTGATTTTAAGGGGATCAGCTGCTACAGGAAATCCTACAAGAGCTCATGTAGCTACTTCTACCTTTAAAATTTTTAGATGATTTTTGTGTTGGGAGCTGTGAGGATGACACCAGAGATGCTAATGGAGATGGATAGGTACTTGGTAAGCTACAGGTGAGATTTGGAGGTGATTCTCTCTTTATTTTATTTTTTTTTTTCTAAAAACTAGTTTTTGTGTTTTTCGACAGCAAGGAAAAAAATGATGATGATGAGGTGGTGCAGATGTGGGATGAATGGCCAGGAGGGTGGATAGCTGGAGGAGGATCTACATGCTCTTCATGAAACTTCTCAGCCCCTCAAACTGCTTTTTGGAACCATTTCTGGCTCTCTGTGATTTTTACAGGAGCCTCCTGTAGAACACACAAGGCCTCCTGTAGAACATACAGTCTTCGGAATAAAAACACAGTGAGGTGGAAGAAAGGTAAGAAATGATGGAGAAGAGTGTGGAGGAGATGAAATAGGCTTTGTGGTATCTTCTCTTGCTTCCTGTGGTCCACCTGTAACCTACAATGCACATTAAAAGTCAATTTTCGTTTCCTTCTTTTCTCAGTTTTTTTTTTTGAAAGACAACTAGGGCGCCTCAAGGAGGTTTTCACCCTAATTACCTGCTCTGGGCGCCTCCAAAGGAGGTCTTCAGTCAGGGATATTATTCTCTCTCTTTTTTGTTTTTGTCATCACTGGGCCGCCTCAAAAGAGGTTTTCAACCCAATGATGGGACTCAAGCACCTCATGGAGGTTTTCACTTGAGTCCTTATTATTTTTTCTTTTTTCTCTGCTTCTTCACTGAGTGGGTTAAGTGGAGGCTAAGACCTGCTCCACTACCAACACTGTCTTATTCAGATCTTCAATGAACTCTCACTTGGAAAGGGGCTTCTTGTAAATTTTCAACCTATGTCCATTGACAAGCATGGGGATGGCTTCCTCATGGTTCTGATCAAAACTAGACCATTGTCATTGGATTTTTCCACAGTGTAGGGCCCCAGCCATCTTATCCTCAGCTTGTCTTTGAAGTCTTTATACCTTGAGTCGTATAGCAGTGCCCAATCTCCCTCTTGGAATTGCTTCTCCTTGATATTTTTGTCATGCCATATCTTCCGCTGAAGCTGAACTACCTCTGTGTGGAGAAGGGCCTGCAATCTTTGTTCATCCAATCCATTGAGCTAGAGTAGTCTTTCCCTATGTGCATGGTTGAGATCTAGGTCCAGCTGAGCTGCCATCCTTAATGTATTGTATTCAAATTATATTGACAACAAAGCCTTCTTCCCATAGACCGGTTCATAGGGTGTGAACCCTGTGGTGCTCTTCCATGTAGTGTTATAGGCCTAGGTGGCCTCAACTAGTCTATCCGCCCAATCTTTTCTGTTGTTGCTCACTACCTTAGTCAAAATTCCTTCCAAAGCTCTGTTAGTCACTTCCACTTGCCCATTGGCCTGTGGATGGTAAGGGGTGGAAGTCCTGTGCTTGATTTTATGATGTGTGAGCAGGTCTTCAATCAAATTGGAAGTAAACTGATTGCCTTGATATGTGACCAGTTCTCTTGGATACCCGAACTTATAGAATATGTTTTCTCTTAAAAACTCAGCTACTTTTTCCTCTGTTTCTACCTTGATTGCTTTTGTCTCTACCCATTTTGTCAGATAATCGGTGCACACAATGATGTATTGCTTCTATTTTGAAGGAGGGTTGATAGGACCCACAAAGTCCATGCCCCACTTCTCAAATGGCTCAAAGGTCACTTGAGGTTGCATGGGCATCTCATCCTTTGGAGTAGGTTTCCCCATCCTTTGGCACCAATCACATTGGCTAGTATATCTCTTCACATCTTGATGAAGAGTGGGCCAATAGTAGCCTGCCTGCAATATTTTGAAGGCAGTCCTCTTTGCTGTAAAATGGCCTCCACAAGGCCCGTCATGATAGGTCAGGGGAATGTCAAAAACTTCCTCCTCCCTAACACATCTTCTCTAGATCTGATCCAGGCCAAGTTTGAAGAGATTTCCCCCAATCCGTGTGAAAAGGGTGCTTTTCCTCATGACCTTGCTCTTCTCTTTTGAGGACGGGTGTGGTGGGAACTGTGTTGAGACCAAGTAATTTGCTATATCAGCAAACCACGGAGAGAGTACTGAGATAGAAAATAGGTGTTCATCTGGCATTTGATCATCCACCATTCCTTCTTCACCTGCAAGCAAATTTACTCTAGACAAAAAGTCAACAACAACATTTTCTTTACCAGGCTTATCAACAATGGTCAAATCAAACTGCTGTAGTAAAAGCAACCATCTAATAATGCAAGCATTTACATCTGGTTTGTTCATTAGATATCTAATTGCAGCATGATTAGTGTGTACAAAGGTTTGATAGCATGTGATGTACTGTTTGAATTTGTTTAAGGAATGCACTACAGCTAGGAGTTCCTTCTCGGTTATCGTGTAGTTTAACTATGCCTTTGACAAATTTTTACTTATAAAGTATATGGCATAAGGTAACTTTTCATCAATTTGTCCTAAGGCTGCTCCTATTGCTTTGTTCGAGGCATCTGTGTGAATGTGGAAAGGTAGGGCCCAGTTTGGGCCTCTCAAAATTGGGGCAGTCACAAGTTTGCTTTTCAAGGTATCTAGGGCTTCTTAACAATTCTCAGTCCATATGAACTCGACATCTTTTCCTAAAAGACCAAACAACGAAGAGGCTAACTTGTTGAAATCTTTAATGAATCTTCTGTAATATCCAGCTAAGCCTAGGAAACTTCGGACATCTCTCACCTTTTGAGGAGGTGGGACCCTTTGGATGATGGCAACTTTGTTGGGGTCCACCTGCAATCCTTGTTGAGATATTGCATGACCTAGCACGGTCCCTTCAGTCATCAAAAATTCACATTTTTTCAGACTGAGGGATAGGTTCATTCCAATACAGTTGTCCAAAACTTTTCCCAGATGAGATAAAGCTTCCTGAAAGTTAGAACCATAAGAAGTAAAATCATCCATATATATTTCCACTGCATCATGAACCAGTTCAAAAAATATACTCAATACTGCTCTCTAGAAAGTGGTTGGAGCGTTGCACAAACCAAAAGGAAGGACCCAATATGCAAAGGTACCCCAAGGACAAGTGAAAGTGGTCTTATCTTGGTCTTTCCGGCTGATTTGAATCTGATTGTACCCGCTAAACCCATCTAGGAAGGAGAAAAACTTTTTCCCGGCCAGACCATCTAACACTTGATCTATGAAAGGCAAAGGAAAATGGTCCTTTTTAGTGTCTTTGTTCAGTTCCCGATAATCGACACAGATTCTCCACTTACCATTTTTCTTTGGCACTGGCACTTAAGGAGAGACCCATTCACTGTCAGAGATGGGGTAAATGAATCCTGCATCAAGTAAGTTTTGCAATTCTTCCTTAACAATGTCTTTAAGGGCTAGATTCATTCTCCTTTGAGGCTGCCTGACTGATTTGCAATCTTCCTTAATGTATATATGATGAGTACAAACTGAAGGGTGCACTCCCTTCATCTCCTTATAATTCCAGGCGAAGGCATCTAAATGTTTTCTCACTAAGCTGCACAGTTCCTTCTCCTAGGAAGTGGATAGGGATGAATTGACTTTCAAGGTTCTTTCTAGGCCGAACTCTATATTCTTAACATGGAGAGAGGTCGGGTCGGCCACACAGAGATTAGTCAAGGGATTGTCTTGGGTTTCTTTCACTAGACCTTCTAATGGAAAAATATTGGGGGGTGGATTCTACTGCGCACAGTGTTGCAGAATAGACTTCATTCTCATCCTCCTCCTCCAACCAGAGAGGTATATCATGTTCTAGAAAGGGTTGAGCGGGAGGGTATAGGATTAACTGCTTGGACATATGCCCATTCTTGATGGTCATCTTCTTGGCCCGAAAACTGATGTAGGCATCGGCAGTGGCCAACCAGGGTCTTCCTAATATGAGAGGATACCCAGTGAGCTTTGCCTTTAGCTAGAGAACTAAGAAATCAGCTGGGTACTCCCAAGAATGAATGGAGACCATCACATCCTCCACAATCCCTTCACGGGTCACGATCTAGCAGTCTGTTAGCTGCAGTACTGTCGTGGTCTTCCTCAAGGAGCCCTGGAGGTTGAGTTTGAGCATGGTGTCCTTTATAATCACATTAATGGAAGCTCCCAGATCAATCAAGGTATTTGGGATCATGGTGCCATTGATGTGGACATCAACTACTGGGCTTCCAGGGTCTAGATATTTCAAACAGATTACCTACCGCAACATCAGGTCGGATAGTTGTCCTATGACATTGATGGTTGGGGCATCTCCCTTGCACCTGCCTGGATGCCTAAAGCACTTCTCCTTGATCATATTATTGTATATAGGCACATCCTTTATGGCTTGGAGAAGTGGTATCTTTACACAACTGTTTCAATTCTCCCAGAAGTTCAGTTTCTTCTGGGGTGGGTTGTGTTGTCCCAGATAGTCTCTTAAGAAAGGGTGGAATTTCTTTAGGTTCACTTTCCTGTTTATATTCCTCAACCTCCTTAGGGGGAGTCTGGATATCTGGGAGAACCTTCCCAGATCACAGGTTAATCTCTTGAATCTCGACAGCATAGGTTGGGCATGATGGTTCCCCACTATATACTTGTTGGGCCTGTCTGTTGTTTGGGTTCGGGATCGGCTGGGTAGGCATTTAGGGTTGCCTTCGTGGAGCAGGAGGCAATGGTTGTAGTTAAGCAGGTGGTGGAGACAAAAAAGCAGGAGGAGAGTTGTACTAGGGCCTCCACCCCTGATGAGTTGCATTCCATTGAGGTTGTGGCTCAGCATAGGATTAAAATGAATGAGTGGTTGGTTGGGCATGATCGTGAGATGGATAGGACCAAGGAGGAGGTGTGGACCAGGAAGGATGAGCAGGAGGGCCCCAAGAAGGTATGGAAGTGGCTTGGTTGGGGTTCTAGTATGCCTGGAATGTCCCTTGCATCCCCTGCTGGTATGGTCTAGGTCCATGCGGTCTCCTTTGATTCATGAAATAGAGTGGTTCAGTGGCTCCTTTGGCCCCCTGGTATATAGCTTTAAGTCTAGGCAAGGAAGGGCACTTATCTGTAGAATTATCTTCTTCACATACTGAACAAACCTATATAGAGTTCAATGGACATTCGTTCCTAGGATGCCTCCTGGTGCACTTAGGACAAAAAATGACCAAAGCCCTTTCTGCTTCCTCTTGTTTCCTTTTGATATGCAATGTATCCATATGCATGGAAAGAGTCTACAGTATCTCACTCTTGAAGTCTTCCAGCATGTTTCTAAGTTCACCTTTGAGGGATGAACTGGATGAGGAGTTACTCGCTATGGGTTGACTCCCCCTACCTCTCTTTCTGGCTGCCCTAGAATGGTTTCTAAAAACAAACTTTATGTCTTCATAAGGTAGTTAGTAGATGTCTCCCCTATCCAGTAGATGGAGGGTGTCTACAAGGTCTTCCGAAATTCCCCTGAGCAGGACCAACTTTAGATATTCGGAGTCAAGTGTGCACCTAGCCCTTTTATAACTGAGCTAGAACCTCTCTTCATAATCTTCCAAGGATTCATCACTTCCCATGGTCATTCGGAAGATTTCTTCCTTGGTGTCTTTTGACCTACAGTAGTCTCAATATTTGTTATTAAGCTGCATCTGAGCCCAAGTTGTGATGCTATTGTTAGGTAACCCCATTAACCAGTGCAATGTTGCATCCTTGAGAGTAGAAGGAAATAGTTTCAACTTTTGATCATCTTCTGCATAGTCATAGGTTCGACAGATAACAGGAAACTCAAACAGAAAGGTGTCAGGATCTTCTATAGTCAAACCATGGAAGTGATGTAGGGCTGAAGGGCTTATTTTCTTCATCTTGGTGTCCCCATTGGTCTCTCGAATGGGAAAGGTACCCTCTACTCTTTCTCCATTCCCCCTAGCATCTCTGTTTTTAGCCATTGTCTCGGGAGGGATGTTTTCTTCCTCTTCTTCCCCTATAGGTTCTTCAAATATCTCTGGTTGTTCACCTAAAGGTTCTTCTTGATCACTGCCACCGAAGAAGAGAGAAGAGTGGCTATGTGATGTGGTGGGAGTGTTGGGAAAGAATTTTCTTGAATTATCTTTGTTCCTACGAGGCATGAAAATAAATCTTTGGGTTTTTTTTTTTTTGCTTGTACCTGCAAAACTGAAATTGATTGAACAAACAAATTGCAACTAACTAAAATGAACTTGCTGAAATGAAATTGCAGAACTAAAAAGGAAAGCAAATGAAATGCAAGACTGAAAGCAAGGAAATGACTAATCTACTTTTGCTGAAATGGAAATTGTAGAATTGAAAGGAAATCAAGGAAATGACTAATCTACTTTTGCTGAAATGGAAATTGCAGAATTGAAAGGAAGGCAAGGAAACGGCTAATCTACTGTTACTAAAATGGAAATTTCAGAATTGAAGAGGAAACATAGAAACTGAAAGAAACAACTACTATACTTTTGTTGAAATAAACTACTTAGAAGAATGTTGTGATAGATAATAGAAGAAAGCAGTAATCAGAAAATACTCTGACGCTTCTCCGGAAACGGCGACGAAAAGTGGCGAGTACCAGTATTGCAGCGATAATGCTCCAACTCCTAAGCTACCTACTTTACTCTTATCAACTCGGTAGTTCGTAACAAACTTGGAAGCGACGGTGCTATATGTACAAGTACTAGTTCTTACTACACACTATCACTTGGTCAGCTGGCGCAAGATCACTAGGAGCTCAAGCCAACTTCTATGGATTCCAGAAGAAGCTCTATATGTGATGAAAGAAAGAAAAGCTTACTCTACAGAAGCTACTCTACTTGCAGAAAGGAAAATGACTGAAATGTAAAGTAAACCTAGCAAACCCTACTTAACCAACTAATCCTACTTTTGCAGAAAGAGAGATGAAAAACCATGAAATGAATGCCATTACCTACTCAGGACGTAAACACCATCTATTCAAGCTATTTCTAGAAGAAAACGAGCAAAAACAATCTTTTTGGATTTTTATGTATTTTTAGGTGAAATTATCTTGCATGTAATTTATTTGTTTGTGTGTGTGGTAGTGATTAGGTGGTGATGGAGGATGAATTTGGAATTTGCAGAGGTGTAGGAAGGTGTGGATGGGTCCTAGGAGGTCTCAAGTGGCCTTCTGGAGGCTTTTCCTACAATCGGACTTCAAAAAGACACCTACAGGAAAATCTACAGGAGGCTGTAGGGGATCTATAGGAGGTCTATAGGAGGATGCAAAGAGCATTTTTGGAGGTTTTGAAGGTGAAAAAGCAGGTGGAAAGGATAGATGAAGGCTAGGATGATGTGTTAAGGTGTCTAGGGTTCATCAAGAAGGATGAGGAAAGAGAAACATGGTTGGACTTGTTCAAGGAAAGAGAGGAAAGTTTATGAGAAAAGTGCAAAAAACTAAGGCAAATTTGTGAGGGACTTTGGGTGACCTGTGGAACATAGATCAAAGAAAGATGGTGATGGTTGATTGGCTGACTTATTGTGAGAAGAGAATTGTTGTAAGAGAACTGAAAATCAAACAATGAGATTAAGCAAACAAGGAAACTAGATACATAAAAAAACAGAACTTTGCATCAAGCTAATCTAAACTCTGATCTAGGAAAGTAAATTCTGAAAAATGCTACATGGAAAGAAAGCATGGAAGGAAATTTATTGCAAAGACAGAAATGAGCATGGTGAAAGACATCTACAGCAAAGCATTAACCTTCTAACAAACTGCAACACTAGAAATCCTATGGAAAAGGAAAATCTGTGTTTTTGTGGTAGCAAGAGGGTCTTGGCCTCAGTTCATGGTCTCAAAGGGAGGAAAGGAGGCCAAGGCTCTGTTGATGGCCTTTTTGTATCTTTTTCCTATCACTATTCAACCTGCTACACAAAAATGAAATGGAAACAACCTTCTAAATCACCAAAAGCAACCTATTCTTAACCAAGAAAGAAATTTATCTAACAACAACTAATTCATAAATTGAAACAAAACATATAAATACAAAAAAAGAGGTGCTTGGATGCTTGGATTGGGCCCTAACCCAAGAGCTTCAACCCTCTGAGGTAACTCAGTGCTAGCTCAAAAAAGATCTCATCTTCATTATCAAAATAACAATTGGTTTACATGAAATTGTCAACAAAAGTAAGCTTGAAGTTGAGCAGAGCAAAGCTGCAACAAAAGTTCGAAAATTTGACTTATTTCCTAATGAAGCCTTAGGCCTCTCTACTTATACAACTGAAGCTTCCAACAGCTTCCTTAAAATCAAGGAGGCTTGGATCCAAAAATTTGAGATAAACAGAAGTTATCCTCCACTTGTTTGGTTGCCCCCTATTGCATTGATTTGGCTGTTTGTGCTCCGAGCTTCATGAAGGAGAATTCGAAGTGGGGAGTCATAAATGAGGGGGACACCATCCTATAAATCCTCTCCCTTGTCTTCTTCGAATATTTGCTGCCAATTGTCCATTAAATCTTTGACTTTGTCTCCAAAATTAAACAAAAATCTGCATTAAACACACATTAGACTCCATGGCATAATAACCAACCCAAATCACTCTAGAAGCATAAATATAATAAAAAAACATGCAATAAGCTAGGAGAATGGTGGATTAAGCTAAGTTAGGAGGCAAAATGAGCCCATATAATTACCCATTTATGGGGCTCATCACAAGACATGCTGCTAAGGAGGGTTGGTAGGGAGGCTCCAAAACGAAGCTAAGGAAAATTTTTGGAAGGTGGTTGTAGCCGCTACAACAAGTTTGTATCTTGTACTAGTGGATGTATGAGGGCCATTATCCCTAGTACGGGAGCCCTATTCAATTGTATTATATTAATTGGATTAATATAACAAAGTTAGGTTAAAAATTGTAAAATGTTGTCTATATTTTGTGCATGTGTGATTTCCTACTATTTATATTCCATTGTGCAAAGTAGTTATGGTTGAGATTCTTGGTTTGATAGCATTAGAGATTTTAAGATTTTAACCTAGACCCAAGAATGTGGAAATTCAACAAAGCCCACGCTTGCTAACTAGGATTACCTTTCTGTCTTAACCAATGCTAAGAAGAGAATGAATATTGCAAGGATTACAACTAATTCTCATGATCTCTGGAGTGAAACCAAGCGTTGTTCTATTTCCAAGAAACCTTGTGACTAGAGAATATGCCTCCTTTGCGATACTAAGAGAGTCGAAGATGAAAAGCACCTTGGATTGTTGGGCCCTTACTCACATCCGCTTTCATTTCCAAAACATTTTCCCCATGGCGAACCTCTGCGACTTGTTCAAAACTACAGTGACCTTAGAACACTTCTTTCCCTCCTTTTGGATCACATAAATAAGATTTTAAATAATCTCAATTAACTGTTTTCTTAAGGTTCCGCCGCAGCTGCCATCATCATCGTTGTCATCAATATCAATTGGTTATATATAAAAATATTATTAAGCTTCTATAATTATCTCATCAATAATTATATAAAGAAAAAAATATTAACTTCTAAATAAATATATATATAACATTAAACAACTTCACAAACATAAAAAATATATATTAACTAAATTAAAAGATGAACCAACATACATTATAGATGAGCATTGAAAAAATAATATATAATCTTAAAGGCAGGAACGAAATAATGTGGGCTGTAACCGTAGACTACAAAGAAGAATCAACTTGAGAGGAGCCACAAGACAATGAATAATTTAAAGTTTATACTAATTAATATTTTTAATTTAAGAACAATTTATGTCTTAAAACATATAATCTTTTCTTTTAATTTACTAAATCTTAATAATATATAATCTTAGAGCAGGGAACCAAGAGAATGTGGCGTCAAACGTAGGCTACAGAACGCATCAAATTCGAGAAGAGCCACTCAGCAATGAGTAATTGTAGGTTTATATTATTAATAATTTTATTTTAAAAAATGGTTTTTAAAATATATAATCATTTTTGAGAAATGTTATTTTTTTTATTGTAAATTTAAAATATAAATATGTTAGATTTTTTAGATTTTAGATTTAATGCCTTTATATGGATAAGATTTTAGATTTTAATGCTTTTATATGGATAAAAGGATTGTTTTAAGAATTAATTATATTATGAATTTGGTTGATCGTTTTTAACTAATTAACTGAGCATATTAGTTATAAAACGAACAAATTTCATAATGTAATTAATCTGAAAACAATCTTTCTTTTATCAAGTTATTTATTAATATTAAATTTAATCATATTAATATTAAACATGTTATTTATTAATATTAAATTTAATTATATTAATAAATGATATTAATATAAATAACAATATTTAATAACAAAATTAAAGCGTAATTTTATTAAAATGATGATGATGAAGGTGGTGGTGGTTAACATCTATTGAGACCAAATTTTGGTCTATCGGACCTAAAGAAACGAATTATTTAGTTTGATTTAAGATTTTATTCCTGTGCTCAAAAAACAACTTGGAGAGAAGCCTTTCGAGCTCACCATAATTTTGACAACGTAAAAGGCTAGGAAGGTCACTATTGCAACAAAGATTTTGAAACTGAGGTCTAATGTGGTTGTATGCAGGGCACTCTAAGAGGAAGTGATTTTCATCCTCGATGTTCGTATTCTCACAGAGATGGCAGAACCTTTCCATCCATGGTGTTTTAGGAACTGCCCAATGACCCGTTTCACTATGGAGCTCATGAGAGTTCGTTCTAATCTTGGCTATATTAATTTTCTTCTTTGAGCTAGTTAAAACAGAGAGATAACTTTTTATCTTCTAGGGTGGGGTTGATGACCTCCTTATAATATCTTAATTTTCTTTTAGCTGCTAAATCTTTCTCACACCACATTTTTTCTTTGAACTTAGAAGTAACAATATTTTTAATGTTATTAATGTTTTGCAATGCAACATTCTCGTCGATCTCCCAATGGTTTAACCAAGCCCTGGTGTCTTTATACCAACCTCGTTTGAGCCTTAGGTGGTTTTGGCTAGAATTTAAAGCTAGCTTAGGAAGTCTATAATCTCCTATGTTATTGAGTTTGTGTTTGTACAACAGAAGCCTAGTCATAGCTAGGTTCTCGATAGGGGAAAGACCCACTTCTATAAGGAGAACAAGATAGGGTGTGTTGCTTTTAGTTTTGAGGTTATACATTATAAAATGCTTCTGGATTTGCTCAATCTTTCTCTAGGATTCTCTAGAGATGCTACAACCCCAAACCTCACATCCATATAAGATAACCGGAGTGACTAAAGTTTCAAAGAGGAAGATCTTTCTATCCCACATTATGAGGTTTGTCGTTTTACAATTATTTTCAAGACCAAAATAAGCTTTCCATCCCCCATTAATCCTTTTCTCAATGCTATAGTTCCAGTTGGGCTTGTGGTGAATATCAATTCCTAGGTACTTGTAGGAAGACACTTATTCCAAGTTACTATTTTCATACATAAAATTAGCGTAAGTGTCCTTATTGGATTTGATAATCATAACTTTTGTTTTGTGAGTGTTAACAATCATACCCATGGTAGAGCAGAAATCCTTAAGATGTATAAGTTGCTTATCAAGATCAGATGGGCACCTTGCGACAAGAACAATATCGTCAGCATAGAGAAGAAGGATGATGACTATCACAGCTAAGATCGTGCTAGCACATCCTGCTTCCTCTGGACAACCTTCTAGCTTGTCGATGTAAATGCCAAATAGGGTAGGGGAGAGGGGGCAACCTTGTTTAACTCCGATATTACACTTAATATCTTTCGACCACCCCTCATTGCTCTTTAACTTGGCAATTACATTCTCATATATCCTTATAGCAACAACTCTCAACTCAAAAGGAACCTTTATCTCTTCTAATATGTTCCAAAGGTTGTTTCTAGGAATCGTATCAAAAGCCTTTCTAAAGTCCACAAAGCAACAAAAGATATTGGATTTATCATTGCGATATTCGTCCACAATGATCCTAAGTGTAACGAGGTGGTCTATCGTTGAGTGATGATTTCTAAAACCTGCATGGCCTTTAGCCCGCTTACCTTCACTTTCAAGCCATATGCTCAACTTCCTTTCCAAAATAATACCATATAACTTGGCTAGGAGAGGGCTGATCATAATTGTTCGATAATTAGAGGGGTTATTTGTGTCCCCAATTTTAAAAATAGGGATAATGAGGCTTTGAGTCCATGGTTTCGGGAACCCGTGCTTGACCGCTTGATTGAAAATCTTGTGAATGTGGGGGATGAGGACTAGACCTCCAATTTTTAAGATTTCCACCTGGTAACCTTCAATGTCCTTAGCTTTCCCATTAGCCAAGCAATTAACCCCAAAATCAATGTCTTCTAATGAGAAAATTTCTTTCCTTGTGAGTAGGGTTTCAAAGTTATCCATGACATTTGGAGATTCATAAAGCTTTTTAAGATAGGAATCCCAGTCGTGTAAATCAATTTTATTATTATCTTTAGTTTTCCTAGTTAGAATCTACCTCCATAATTTCTTAGGAGCTACCTTAGAGAGGTGTAAGAGATTCTCTTGTCTTTTACGAATATACTGCCTTTTTTTCTTTTTAATTAGGGATTTGTATATTTTTATCTTGCCAATTTTAAGAGATTCATCAACAACTTCCTTAATTGCTCTCCTTGCACTTTTACAATCTTTATCATAGCATGGGTTGGTTTTGCTATTTGTTTTATTACTTGAAACTTCAATTAAGAACTTGTTAACAGAATATGAGAGGGTTCTAGTAAAATTATGATAGAGATCTTCTATGTTGTCTATACTAGATAAAGGAAGCAAATTAGTTTTTAATTCATTTAGAAAGAGATCTTTTTTATTTCTATCAAAGATTAACTTCTTTTGGTTATAAGGATTATCTTCTATGGGATCTCTATGAATGACAAAATTGAGAGTTATAAGTAAAGGCCTATGATCAGAGTGAGGCTCGTGGTCATTTAAGATGTCAAAATTTGTTATGTTGTTGTATAGAGGGAGATCAAAGATAACATAGTCTACCACGTTGCTACCAAGCCCATGGATGCATCTGGCTAGAATTGGGCCACTTCTTTAGATAGTTTCAAATTATGAGATCCTGAGCACTACAGAGCTTGATTAGCTCCGACCCAAACAAATTCTGCTCGAGGTCTTCAGAGCTCCTTTTGTACCGGCTAGCTAGAGGAAGGTCTTCGTCTAATCAAAGAGGATTAGGGTTGGAATGATTCCTTAGAAGAATAGCTTGGTTGCTTGAAGTTCAAGCATTAAAGTCACTCATTAAAAGGATATTGCCTTCATTCCTTAGGCTAGAAATATCATTCTCTATACCATTGTAAGGAGTATTTTTATCTAGATTCTTTTTCTTATAGAAGTTAGAATTGATGGGGGGGAATAACAGATTGCTATGTAGGTCTTTTTATCATAAATGTCCGTAATTTCTATCCAACTATATTGGTTGTAAGGGTCTTTTTTATAAATCCTAGCATGGGGAGAGATGTTCTTCTTAATGTAACAAGATATACCCCTAATGCCTCTATGTGAGGATCGCTTATTCCAGGTAGACCATAATGTAAAGTCATCTATGTTAGGGACCTTAGATTCTTCATGCTTCCAAGTTTAAACAAGAAAAATAATATCAACATCATTCGAGATCCAACTTAGCTTGGGGCCTTTGTTCCATGGAAAGCCCCGATAGTTCCAAGAAAGAATCTAGAGCATGTTGAATTGCTATTTATTATTATGTTTTTGGTTTCTATCTTGAATAACAGCTTTTCTATTTCGAATTATTGCCTATTTTCCTTCCTTCCTAACTTCCTTTACCTTTTGAACCTCCTTTCTCAATTCTGCTTGATCTTGTGGAATGAGATCTTCATTTATAAATATTCTTGTTCCTTTTAGACTTGAGGTTTTACTAAGTATGTCATACTTATGGTCAGTAGAGCTCAACTTTATTCAGATCAACCTTCCTTTATTCTTAGTTAGTTTCCCCAACCTTGTTGCTTCTGTGAGACACATTGTTTCAATTTGTAATCCGTTATGTAATTCTTTCTGGGCTATGGCTAAAGTATCCTCATCTACCTCCTCTTTCAAACTGAAGATTATAATGTTCAAGGCCCTTTTGTTACGCTCATTGTGTAATTCTATTAATTTTTTCATTTCATCTTTGATTGGTTTGATATCTAATTTACCTGCCACATTATTTAGGGTGAGGCAGCTATTAACTTTTTCTTCTATCTCTTTAATCATGTCATTCATTTTAAGACTCTCTAAAGTATCAACATCTACTTGCTAGAATGTTTGGTTCATATCTTGGGTTTGTTTTTCTATAATCTGCAACCTAGTCTTCATTGCCTCCATCTTATTCTCCAATAGTTCTATTTTATTTTCTATCTGTTTTTGGACCTTGTCTTCAAGAGATGTGAATTTATTTTCCTGCATGGCTACTAACTCTCTTTGTAGCTTGACTTCTCTTTCTTCTCTACGTTTCTCTGAAGACTCTATATACTCATAGAGGCTCTGTAGAGTAACTGTGATAGGTCTACCTTTGCTAATCTTTGGTAATTGTGGTGAATTATTCATACTTGAAAATATATGAGTAGATATGTATTAGAAAAATATAAGGAATGTGTGCACCTAATATCAGCAAGTCAGACCGCAAACGCACGTGCCCCAGATTTTTTTTATTACCGCAGAGAGATCATGAATTATTACCGCAGAGAGATCATAAATTATGACCACAAATATCATAAATTATTACCGCAGAGAGATCGTAAATTATAACCGCAGAGAGATCGTAAATACATCACCCTAAATTATTACCACAGAGAGATCGTAAATGCACCACCCTAAATTATTACCGCAAAGAAATGGTAAATACATCACCCTAAATTATTACCACAGAGAGATCGTAAATACATCACCCTAAATACATCACATAATATTAATTTATTTTGATGTTATATTAGGAATTAATGTGTTTTGATGTTATCTTAGGTTTATAATATTAAGGTTTAATATCCCATTATTTAATGTTTTTAATATTGGATGATTTTAATATTAATACTTATAATATTAAGTT
>APFE030733676.1:114204-127044 GCA_000404065.3 Pinus taeda
AAGCGTAAAATCTACTAAAAACAACTATACATCAGTCAGAAAGGATGTAATTCACATTAATCATTCATAAGACAAATGGGAATGGAACCATAACAGTAGTCATCTATCTTTACTAATCAGAAATAGAGTAAGGTACAACCAAAGTTCTGACGCTGAGTCCTTCTCTAGAGGGTCCAGCCAGCATGTCTTCCAAGCATTCACCTTTGAAGTAGATCTCCCAAGTCAAAGAGGTCTCTCTCTCACATACAAGGCAAAAAACTCATAACCTTCCTCAAGCTCTATAGCAATCCTCACACAACACACCAAATGCCTACAAAGAGCAGTACTAATGAACTAACAATTCCTCTATGTCAAAGTCTATATGTTCCAAACTAGCTGCTCATGGCAATGGTGGGGGCTAATATAGGAGAAGGAGTCTCCATGAATAGTGAAAGGATGAGTTTTCCCCCAAGAAAAGTGGGTGACCAGGCGAACAGACATGCCAGAGAAAGGATAGAGACCTTTACAAAGCTAACAGCCAAGTCTGGAGTCATCTGGAAGGCTAGCTGTAAGAACAAACTCGCCTAAACAGGATCAACGCGGGTGCAAAACTGGGTTGGTGCGCTGGCATCACATCTCAATTACAGAAGAGGTCTGGTCAGCGCGAATTGATACAAGCGGAGGGTGCGCTGTTTATGAAATTCGACCAGCGCGGAAAACCCGTGTGCTTCTGCGCTGGCAGCGCAGCAGTTACACTATCATCCGCCAGTCAGCACGGTTATTTTAGGAACAACCGCGATGATTCAATAAACTTAGGCAAAGAAGGTTTTTAGCCATTTCAGAGAGCATGAGCATGGTGGATGTGATTTAATGACACAGTAGGGAGACTGACAAGGTGACAGTGACATTTTACTGTGTAACAGATGCCCCCTAAAGCATGAAGCCCGAGAGAGTGGGAGGGGTGAAATGCTTTACAAGACTACTGGACCGGAACACCACCAGGAAGAACCTGTAGGTAGATACAACTGATATTTCAATTACATGTAGTCTAGGCATGGGCGCAGCCATCCAAAAGACATATGAAGAAGGTCTGTGGTATGGACGCAGCCACCCAGTTGACGAGACGATGATGATAAGAGGTATGGTCGCAGCCATCCTAAAAGACTCAGGTATGGGCGCAACCATCCATCAATGAGTCATGTAATGATGATCCACAAAATCGCAACCTAGTCCACAATGAACTAGAACCAGGGTCTTGCGCTCCATCCAAACCCAACAAAGTACAAGTCCAAACATGTGAATATAGGAGTCGAGGTTGAACATGCTTGAACATCGTCTGATTACCAGCCAATGATGAAAGTTGTTAACAGACGCGAGACGGGCCACCAATGATGACGATGGTCCTAAAGGTACTATAGGTACAATCCACGGCGTGCGAATGAATGAGCCGGTGTCGAACACCCGTAGAGTCATCCGATCGGAGGCCAATGATGAAAACCTCACGTCGAATACGAAGAACCTGTCGTTGAGGCATGCAGGCTCCAAGGTACCTGAAGGGAGTCTCTAGGTCACTCCTGGATAATGAGATGAAGTCGACAGGAAGTGATCTTTATCGAAGGTGGGCCATAATGTTTCCCACATCATCGACAGGAGACAGAAAGAGACAATATGTTTTGTGTGAAATATCAGAGGGAGGTTATACTTGCAGAGCCCAACTTCTCTTGAACATATCGGCGGCACAATGACGGATTTGGCAGTATTTGGGGGTCAAATGATCAGAGGTTGTGATGAAAGGGCAATGAGTAGATGAACGGCCAAAGAGGATAACCCAAACCCATGGAGGAAAAAGTGAAACGAGATGAGATGTCCCCACCCAGACATGAATGCAAACAGTGCCATGTTCAAGAGCGACATACTGCCGATGACGACGATTACGGATCCTTTATTTCCCCCACCATTTTTGGCGAGTACCCCGGTTATTTTTGGATGACAAGCTTGACGCAGATAGCATATGCTTGAAGAGCGTCATTTCGACGGAGCCTGATGTCATTAAGTTTTAACGAGTCTGACAAAGGAAGAACTCTGCGTCTTTTCATGTTTAGAGAGTTTGAAAAGCCAGCTGAAAAGAAAACTCCAGGGGGGTGCTTTTTTCGTAAAGTTGTGTCTCTCGAGCCCGAAAAATTATAAAACGATGCTCGAAAGAACCGCCCGATCATTACGATCGAGGAGTACCTTTCGAAAATAGTGACTCTGACCCGAAAAAGTAAAAAAGCGGTCAGAAGCACGTCGTTTTAGAACCAATAACGAGTGCGAAACGACAAACACCCGACAATCTTTGTTGGTTTAAACGGTCGAAAAAGAGCTTTAAAAGCGACCGCCTTTCGTTCCTTTTGACGAGCTGAAAGGAGGCTCGGCTATCTTTTCTCGTTTTGTGTCGGAAAAGATCTTAACGACGACATTTTTTGGGACCAAGTGTATATAAATCCATCGCGATTCTACCGATTCCGAGGACCTGCACAAGGGAAACACCCGCGTAAACCCGTTCGATATGTCGAAAAACATAATAAAATATGCATCAGGGCATAATATAGCGACATCAGAATTAAATTCATGGCAAACTATGGCAAAAAACCCACATTCATAAAAACTATAGTTAAATTAGGAATTTTTTACCATAAATAGGGGGGTGTAAAAATCATTTTTACCATTTTACCATTTGAGCTTTGGAGAACGTTGGAGAACTACAAAGTTGACGGAGCGAATTCTTCATCATCTGGACGCCGATCTTCCGACAACTGGTTCCAGGTAGGTCCCTCTTGCCTTACGCTCCATTTTGATTTCATTTTCAAGCAATTTCACCGGGGGATTTGGCCATTTGGCCAAATATTTTGAGTGTTGGTGCGCTCTCGGTTAACACAGATTTGCCCATCGGGTCCGTGCTGACCGATTTCCCCAACACACACCACTTTCCGGGTCAGCGCGGAAAACCCGTGTCCTTCCGCGCTGACCCAGAGAAAAATACACAGGCCGCCATTTCCAGCGCGGTTGTTTTAGAAACAGTCGCGCTGGCACCGTGAAGATTGATTTTTTAAAATTAAATGGACAATTTTCAAATGCAGGCAACCTAATGATTTTTGGGTGATCTTGTAGGACATAATGGCCTTCGTATGGCAGGAGAGAGACCATGATAATGTAGATGTGGTCGCTTTTGCCGATGCCGGATGTCAAAATGCAATGCGGGCATGCGGATTGCTCAAATTTTTCCTTACTCCGCGCTTGAGGGCTCAGCCAGACCTCTTAGAGCTTCTGATCAGAGCATGGAACCCAGTGGATGGGAAATTTACCATCCGAGGCTGAGACATAGAGTTCGACTCTTCGGACATTTACTTTTTGACTGGATTGTCTCGCCGAGGCGTGATGCCCATCTTGGAGGGGCAACGTCGTAGCGGTGAGACGCTTGATCAGCTGATGGCCCGTGTATGCCCACAGGCGGTCAAAACACGGAGTGGGAAAGCGAGCATCCCATCAGTGAGTGCTGGACCACACGGCGACATAGTGCTCCGCACTATACTCTTTTTAGTGACGCGGGCAGCAGGCAGCCTGGCCAACCACGAGGCCTCAAAGGCCAACCTGTTACTAGCCCTCGAGTGCTTGCAGCCCACGATCTTCAACTGGGCGGCAACTGTGACCAACAGCATGAAGAGGCAATTGAGTAACTTCCGACGTGGAGAGTCGAAGCAGTTCAGCTACGGATCGCTCCTTCTTCCACTCATGTTTGAGCGGGTGCCGGCCCTTCGGCTACAGACTATGGTGGTAGACTTGCCGAACAACGCACGAGAGATGAGGGCCACCAAGTGGGCCCGGGTGATGCCACGTGGAGGTGGCGGTCGCTCAGTGTCATGGGGCGTCTTTTTCCAAGAGTGGCTAGATTGCTAGGTTATCTTCGTCGAGGACTGGCCATACGCCGGTATCGACTTCCGTGGTGATCCTGACATGCCGCTGCCTGCGGGAGAGCAATGGGATGATGGAGGTAAACACTTGATCTTTTTTATTTTCATTTTTTGTGATGTTTTTGAAATTTTTCATGTACATGTCCTAATAAATGCTTATGCTGTGCAGATGTGGGACCCGTGAGACCTCTTGGCCTGGCTCCAGAGGCACGAAGGGAGGAGCAAGGCGTTGCCGTCTTGGCCTTGGCTCCTGCAGGAGACGACCAGATAGAGACCGTGGTGCACAATCTTGAGGGCTTACTGGCAGGAGTCCCAGACTATCAGGGGATCGAGGAGGTCCCCCTAGCTGCACAAATCCATACAGTGGGTGTAGAACCCAGGATGCACGGCCTTTTGAGGCGGGTGGCCCGAGCAGTGGCATGCTACAGAGAGCATAACCCACCACAGTAGACGCCTACGTTTTATTTTCCATTGCTGTTTTGAGAGACATACGTCTCAGATGTACTGAGGACGTCAGATTTATTGAGACATGTACACTTATTTTTTGAGCGCCTTAGTGTGCCACACGATATCTATATATATATATATACATGGTGTTTTTATTGTATCTTATGCTTCTTATGTTCATTGATTTACATATTTCGCAAATGTCTGTCTAATACATAGTTAGCCAATGCATCAGTTACAGCATTAAGTCTTCTTGGAATGTGATGATAAGTAATATAATCAAAATCTCTTTCCAATAACTTAAAACGTAAATACAACCTTAATATGCGATGATCTCTGACGGAATATTGTCCATTGAGTTGGTGGACTACAAGCTGTGAATCTAAATTTACAACTAATGAGCGGATTCTGAGGTTAATCACCTCGGCTAATAATTCAATTACAGCACTATATTCAGCTACATTGTTTGTTGTGCAACCTAGACACACACCTTGAATATCTACTAAATCACCATGAGGATCGTAGATCACCCATGCCGCAGACGACAAATTGCGAGTGCTGCGGGAAGCACCATCAACGAAACCAACGTAAGGTGATCCAGACATCTGTTCAGAAGAAAAAGACACAATAAGCAGCAATCACGCCGACATACTAAGACAAGAATCAAAAATAAACACGCACACACATTAAACACACTGTAAAAAAGCATATGCATGTAAAAAATAAATGAGAGAGTGCCTGGACTCAGGCGTAATATTTCTTAAGGTATAGCCCATTACGGGGCCTGTCCAGGGGATTACCTTCATAATCGATCAGCTCGTAGGTGCCTTTTTGTAGAACTCTTTTTACGATGTAGGGCCCATGCCACATTGGCTCGAGTTTTCCTACTCCTAGCTTATCACTAGCCTGATCGTAGAGCAGCACCAAGTCACCTTCAATGAAAGAGCGAGGATTAATCGAGTTATCGAAGTGAGTTTTCACTCGCTTCTTTTGAGCTTCGATAGCAAGGGAGGCTAGACGACATGTCTCATCTAGTCGTTCCAGGTAAATAAGCCACTCTTTTGCAGGAGTAATCTCGGGAGGTAACTCAACGGCTAATTTGAGTGAAGGAATCTCACACTCAATTGGAAGGGTTGCCTCCAGCCCATATACTAGCTGAAAAGGGGTGAAGCCGGTGGCATCCTTCACAGAGGTCAGATAGGCCCACAATGCAGAAAACAACATCAAATGCCAATTAGACTTGTGCATGCCAACAGTTCTCTGAAGCATCGTGACCAAGACTTTGTTCACGGCTTCAACTTGACCATTGGCCTGAGGATAGTATGGAGATGAACTATCATGCCTAAGTCCTGTCATGCGGAAAGAGTTATTTTTGCGGACAAACCTAACCTCCCTAGGAGTCTAAGACTCTCTAGTGACAAGCAAACCAAACAAGAGCAATCCTTCTCTAAACATACATTATTCTATGAGAAACCAAGTATTTTCCGATCTTACCTTAGGCCAACAATGTGGGCATCGCCTCGCCCCATTTTGTAAAGTAATCGACAAAAACAATGATGTAACCATGCCCCCCAGCCGAGCGAGGGTTACATGTCACATAATCGATGCCCCACTTAGCAAAGGGGCCAACGGTCACTACGAGGTGCAGAGGGGCAGCAAGAGCACGCATCTTCCGCTGGAATATCTGGCATTCGTGACATGAACGGACGACAAGAATGCAGTCCTTGAAGATAGAAGGCCAAAAGTAGCCAGAACGAAGGATCTTTTGTACGGTAGCATATCCAGACATGTGACCGCCACAAGCACCGGAGTGGCAGTCATTTAGAACTCTTTCAGCTTCTTCGAAGGTGAGACATCGACGAAGAACTGAATCAACCCCAAGGCGGTACAGGGTGTCCCCAACTATGCGATATGGCTGAGCTTGGTGACGAATCCGCCGACGAGCATCTTTCGAAGTCTCGGGGCGGAAGGAGGACGTCTACAAATAGACAATTATGTCCTCGTACCATGGATCGAGGGTGCTGATTAGGAAAAGAGTTTCATCTGGAATCGACTCCTCTATCTGCGAGGAAGTAGCGGCAAGGAGCATATCAGTTCAACAAAAACAAGTGATTTCTTTGACTTGGCTGCAGTAAATTCCAAGTCGAACTCTTGGAGGATCACGATCCACTTTGAGTACTTGCCCCCCAGCAATTGTCATGAAAGAATGTAGGTCATGGGGTTACAATCTGAGATCACCGTAGTAGTACGCAACAGAATGTAGTGACGGAATCGTTGGACGACGCAAACCGCGGCGAGAGCCAACTTCTCGACATATGCGTATCGAGTTTCCGTGTCTAATAAGTTGCGACTAAGATAATAAATAACATGCTCGATGCCATCATCGTCGTCCTAAACCAAAACCATGCCGATAGTGGTATCGGCAGCAGCCAAATAGAGCGTATAGTCACGATGGTAATTCGGAGGCCGCAACAAAGGGGCGAAAACCAGGAGAGTTTTGAGATGAGCAAACGACTCCTCGACTATGGCATCCCATCGGAATGGGGTGTCATGCTTCAGTAACCGGGTGAAACCCTTTTCCACTTCGGCATAGTTTGGTATAAACCGTCTTAAAAAATTAGCTTTTCCCTGCAAACTCTGTAATTGCTGCAAAGTTGCAGGGGGAGGAAGATTCACGATTGCCTTGACTTTAAGGGGATCCAGATGGATGCCCTCTCGGGAGACGATAAACCCGAGCAGTTGACCTGATTCCACGCAGAAGACACATTTGTGCGGATTTAAGCGAATATTATAGTGTCTGCAACGAAGGAAGATTTCACGAAGGTGTGATGGATGGTCCGCGTGCTTAGCTGAATGAGCAGGAAGATCATCCAGATAAGGCTGTACGATGTGTCTAATATCGTGGAAAGCATACGACATCGCACGCTGAAAGGTAGCGCCGGCATTTTTGAGGCTGAAGGGGAGCCTTTTATAAGCAAAGGTGCCCGAGGGACAGATGAAGGCCGTCTTATGTTGATCTGCCGGAGCAATGTTGATCTGGTTGTAACCAGAAAAGCCATCCATGAACGAATATATCTCGCTACCCGCACACTCGTCAATGAGTTGATCAATAAATGGAGTGGGGTAGTTTTCCTTTGGGCAGGCTCTATTGATGTCATGGTAGTCAATGCAGACACGAATGGTGCCCTGTTTTTTGTCGACAGGGACGATATTTGAGACCCATTCTGTCAGTGGGATGGGATAGATAAATCCTGCCTTAAGAAGCTTTTCAACCTCTGCTTTGATGGCTGCCGCCTTGCGGGGGTGCACGGGACGCAAATGCTAGCGAACAGGTTTGGCCCCGGGATACGTTGGTATCTCGTGCACGACTATAGATGGATCAATACCGGGCATTTCTTCATAGGACCATGCAAAGACATCGCGAAATTCGTGAAAAAGAGCGATATAAACCTGAATCTCCTCAGGAGTGCAGGTCACTCCTATGTAAATATTCTCAACAATCCCTGCCTTAAAAAATATGTCGATTGATTGAGTTTGTGTGATGTTCCCTAAATTTCCTTCGGACGATGTGTGATAAATCTGAATGGGCGTCTGAAGGGGTTGAGAAGGGAGACATGAAGCAAATCATGCAAGACACAGTAGAGTTTCCTGGGAGGTAGGTAGAAAGGAAGAACGGTGGTGAAGAGGGAACCATGGTCGTTCATCCAGAGACATGGTCTCTATAATAGCCTCATCGGAAGGAAATGTTTCCTTCAATGGATCCGAGGAGGTGTATTCTCCTAACCAAGGGGGAAAATCATCTGAGTCGAGCGCCCCACTCGAGACGATGGGTTCATCATGAGAAGCCGATGCAGCGACAATTTCAATGTAGTTGAGCTCGGCTGGGCTCAACGGCATCTCCTCTCCCCAAGGTTCGATCTGGTCGATGGAAGGAAGAATCCAAGGATCAAAACGAACCGAGATCATAGAGATCGAGGCGAAGTTGGGAGGTGGGAGGGAAAAAACACCCATAAGGGCGGGTTCTTTGAAGAGCCCGGCTCCCACATTTTCATACAGAACTGAGGTATGCTCAACGAAGGGTACGTTTCCCTCAAAAGAGGAAGAGAAAAACGAGAGTTGATCAACCATGAAAATTTTCCCTTGATGGGGGAAACGAATGACACGGAAGAGAGATGAAGCTACAGCACGCATAGTGTATGTCCAGCTTCGGCCCAGAAGAAGGCTATAGGTAAGACTTGCGTCTACCACCTCCACTTAAACTTCTACAGTCTTCCCTTCTAAGGTAATCGGTAGCCGTTGAAGGATACCATACGGTCAAGATTCTCTCTCGTCGAATGCTTCCAAGGTCGTCGGGGACTGACTCAACGTCAGAGACCCGATGGCTTTCCAACATGCAATGGACATGATGCAGGCTGAGGCGCCCTCATCAATGACTGTACGATGGATCGTCTTAGAATTGATGACGACTTGAATGAGGAAAGCTATCTGATGAGGTAGTCGCGGAACATGACTCTCGAGATTGAAAGTGATTAAATCCGAGTCCGCTGGGTCTATGCCACTGATGGCCGATAGCAGGGACTTCCTCTGGGGGGGCAGCTCTGAAGGACCTCCAATGCGGACATGGCAGACGGAGCCCGCGCTAAGTCCTCCACGATGCTATAGTGCTGGGCAGCACGAGCATTCGGGTTATAGGAAGACCTCCTGAGTACCCCTTTGGGAGGGGGTCGGATGGTCGTCTCGACACTCGGTCTCTCAATATGGAGTGGACCAGAGCTGGACGGGGGAGCGCTTGAGGGAACCTCTGGCTCCTTCCCGGCAGACGACGGATAATCCTTAGCTCGAGTTGATACATGAATAGGAATAGTTCCAGCCATGAAGGACCTGGGAACCGAAGGGAGAGGATGAAGAAGGATCAGCTACCATCTGGGTTTGCTGAGAGGGAAAGGGTTCTTTCAAAACAGCAGGGATCCCTTGAGCACCTTTCAACAACCGACTAACTTCGGCCCGCCTAGGGCAGTACTTAGTATAGTGGTCTTCCTCACAAATGAGGCAAGGATACTTAGGCTTGCGCTTAGCTCCTTCCTCACCATGAGGTTTAGATGATTCCTGCTTGGGTTGATCGGACTTATTTTTTCCCTTCCCCTTTTCCTTTTTCTTGCCTTTCGAGGCCTTGCCTGCCGTAGAGGATTGAACGGCATTAACCTCAGAAGTGTTACCGGAAATTACAATGCCCTGGGAAGAGTTTTCATTGGGTGAACTTGATTTCTGCTTCCAAGAGTTGGATGACTTTTTAGAGGCCTGGCCTATAGAGCCAATGACTCCATCAACAGATGGCTTGGGCAGAGCCTTGGATGTGTCAGGCCTAGGGGCGTCTAGAAAATAATCATACAAAGTACCAGACTGAGAATAGACTAAGTCTAGGTACTGAGCGCGCGCGATCGCTTGCTCTTCAGTTACGCATGCCCCCATAGAAATGTCCCGCGCAATCTTGGGGACAAAGGAGGTAGTAAACCAGTCGGTGAGGAGGAAATCAGGTATCAGAACTTGATTAACCTACGACGCCTTCTCCATTCATGAATATGATCGGAGATATGTGTAGCAGTGTCCTGCTTAAGAGACGTAAGGAGATGAGTCCCCGTCTCATACCGAATGGGTAACTGAAATTGATTCAAAAATGCCATAGCCAGTGAATTGAAATCATGGAAAGATGCACGAGACAATTCGATATACCATTTTGCTGTCGAACCAGTGAGGGTCCTCTGAAAGAGGCGAAGTCGGATCGAGTCATCGAGCCATGAATTCGACGAACACCATAAGTGATACGTCATTACATGAGCCTGAGGATCCTCTCCAACCTTCCCATCGAATTTGGGACAATCACTAGGGATTTTAGTTGGAACTGGTGGCCATTATGGGTCATGTAGAATGGGATCATTTGTCAATTTCGACACATCGAGCAGTTCCAACGTGGCTAAAAATGGTAACTGTGGATTAAACGACATTTGCAGCGGATACGAGGTAGAACCAGAATTCCACCCAGCTCCAGGTTGCCCCCATTGTCCTTGTCCTGATGGACCAGGTCCGTAAGGGTCCTGTCCAGAAGGATTTTGTCCATAAGGGTTATTCCCAGAACCAGGTTGTTGATTCTACCCCCCAGCACCCCATTAGTTACCATATTGGCCAGCAGGTTGTTGATAATTCGGTTGAGGATTACCCTGCAGCTGTTGGTAATTCTGATAAGGGATATATGGATTTTGTCCCTGGGGTTGCTGGTATCCGTATTGAACCTGTGAACCAGGCGGCATTTGATGGGATTGATACCCACCTGAATGCTGGGTTTGGGATTGGTACCCACCCGAATAGGGAGGCTGGGCCTGATACCCGCCAGAGTACGGAGGCTGGGATTGATACCCGCCTGAGTACGAAGGTTGGGATTGATACCCGCCCGAGTAAGGAGGTTGGGATTGGTACCCACCTGAATACGGAGGCTGGGATTGATACCCACCTTGATATGGATGCTGGGATTGAAACCCACCTGAAAGAGGAGGCCGGGATTGGTACCCGCCTGCATGCTGAGCCGTCTGGCCAGAGGGTTGTCCTGGTCGGATTTGGGATGGTCCTGTTTGCCCAGAAGGTCTAGCTTGCTGGGTGAGAGGCTGCCCTTGCGCAACCGAGGTTTGTCCCTGTTGACGAGAGGGTCGCTGAGTGGTAGGCCGGCCTTGCTGCACGTAAGGCTGGCCCCCTTGCCCAAAAGGGTTACCTTGCTGGTTTACGGGTCGACCTTGTTGCCCGTGGGGTTGTCCCTGGTTCTCGTAAGGTTGCCCCGAAGGGTAGCCTTGTTGGGTACCTGGTTGACCTTGTTGGGCGTTGGGTTGTCCCGGGTTTCCTGAAGGTTGCCCAAGATATGTAAACGTCGGACCACTAGAGGCCAAAGGTTTTCCCTGAATGGGTTGTCCTTGTGGGCCTCCCTGCTGACCTGGGTAATTTTGACCAGCATACTGCTGCCCATAATTAGGCTGCACGTAAGGTTTTTGACCCTAGTAAGGTGGTCCTTGATGTCCTTGTCCTGGATAGTACTGGCTGCCACCATACCCGGTGGTGCCCCAATCCATGTTCAATGGAACGGAAATCTCATCATAGGGAATTTGAGGCAAGGAGGTGTACAAATAATGATTCTCTGCATCATAGTATGGGCCTTGACCATCCAGGTTCTGGACATTACGCAAGTATTCAAAATATGCCTCCTCTTCCGTCATATACTCGGAAGCAGGAGGAGCACCACTTGCGGGGTGCACAACTCTAGAAGAAGGGGACGGTTCACCACTCTGCATTGGACCTCAAGATGGGCCCACGGCAGAAGTGGCAGCAGATGAAGTTGTGACCGCACTAACAACTGGAGTTGACGCTGCGACACAAACGGTCAGGTTGGTAGGGACTGCTATGACAGCAGAATGAGGGACTTGAGAAACAAACGGTCCTGTGGTAAGGACGACGTTTCGACCCCAAACGGAAGAGGAAGCTGTCGAGTTCATAGCATCCCGCAACGACCTGTAATGCCCCGACACCATGACACCTGAAGACGTAACAGTGTAGGGCATAGAGATAATGCGGGATGTTGCCAAAATGGGAGTATCTATACTCGACATAACGGACGGGCCACTAGACACTGGAGAAGCGTCGCCCATATCAGATGAAGCCAACGGAGATGGGGCACCGACAGGAGTGGCAGGATAATCCTCGTTAGAGGGCTCCCAAATAGGGTTGTAAAAGAACTCGTAGAAATTGTCTTCTGGAGCTCGAGAATTCAACGGTTGGATGCTTGGAACAATGGGAAGAGTGTCACAGACCGGAGTTTCAGGGGCAACCGAAGATGGGGATCCTTCTTCACTTGGGATCGAGGACGAAGTTGATGGATCCGCCAGGATGACCAAACAAAGACCCTAAACAAGCTAACGATAAAACCTACTCAAAACTAAACGCACACAAGATCTAACCGGGTAATGTTATCGTGACCAAATGAATTTTAAGACATAGGAACTGAACTTGACCTTTTCATGTTTCGAGAGTCGAGAAAAGGACGAAAAGATGACTCTATCTACTTCGAATGTTTAATGAGCACGAAGTGACAAGACGCTCACTTACACCTTTTCTTTTTATAGAGTCTGAAAAGGATCAAAAGTGACTTCTCTGGAGATTCTAAGCAAAAAGGTTTACCAAGCAACCCGTAAAACTGCTATATACACCTTGGGAATCATATGAGAACCAAGGACTTTACGTACTACAGTCAATCTTCCCGAATGTTGTGTTCGGTGCGTTACGGTTTACAAGGCGGTAGACTCGGATTCCTATGGATAAAGGATGCAAGCCTAATGGAGTCTCCCCATATATACGCGACGGTACGTGGGAGCCCAATCCGTACTAGCACTTATCGTTTCACCATGGAGGAATCACCCAACCACTCAAC
>APFE030733696.1:0-10149 GCA_000404065.3 Pinus taeda
AAAAATGCGTTATATTTAGGTGAAAACTATGGGCAAAATACTATGGGACAAATACCATGGACTAGATTGTTATTAATACCATGCAAAAAAACATTATTAACCCTAATATTAGTATTAATAAAAATAAAAATGGCACATGGTATTGACCCACGGTATTCACCAAAATGGCACATGGTATTGACCCATGGTATTCACTTGGAATGTAGCCTATTTAAATGGGGGAATTAAACCAGCGTAGATCCATCTTTACTATGGATCTACTAACCCCCGAGAGGTATCAAATATCGTGGTATGCAAACTAGCATAGAGTGAAAAAATATTTGATCCCTCTCGGGGCTTGGTGGGTCAAAGTAAAAATGGATGTTTGTAATTTAATGTATGTAAACATTTTAGCTTGGTTAAAATAAAAATCAACTAATTAATTTTATTAAATTTTTATAAATTACTAATAGTAATTTTAAGCTCCAGGTTTATGATAACCCATGGTAATCACCAAGATCCTTACAAAGATTTTATAATTGGATAAAATATTCGCCAAATGCCCTGGTGAGAGATTCCGCCAAAGAAAAATTATATATACATATTATATATTGATAAAATCGCCCTTCCATTTTTCCGCATAGTACCATGGAGATTCGCCCATTTATTATACTTATAAATTTAGGGGGGGTTCTTAAAATTTTCCCTGCGCAAGGGGCTTGCACCGGGCGCAACAGGGAGTGGTTGTCCTTCCTGTCGGGGGGTATGTAGGGGGGTAGTAGCCCCCCTGTATGGGGTTCGAGGCAGCGCCCCAGGAATTTTTTATCGGACCCTATATTAGGTGGGCAGACCTACCAATGATTTTGTGCATGGATTTCGCACATGGTTTTGGGCATGATGGTTTTCTGTCCATGGTATTTTGTAGATCCGATTAAGGGAACTATGGTTATGTTCTAATCCAGGGTTTATGGATTCTTCGACATGTATACATATGTATTGTAACATTGAAAGGAATATAATGAAAAAACATTTTGGTAGTCCCAGTTTTGGGATCCAGGGGAAAATATCTATGTATATTTGTTTTTTGTTTTATTCTCTCACCATTGTTTATTTTCTATTTTTAGAATTCTTATGCAGGTAATTTCTGTACAAGGTTAAAACCTACATTTGGTATCAGAGTTGTTTCAGCTTCAAGGGGATGCCTTTGCTGCTAAGGAGTTTTGCTCGGGCCTATGATAGACCCTGTTCAATGGGAGATATGCGAGATCGATTCTTGTGGTGAAAGACGATGGCGAGCAGTGGAAAGATAGAGATCAAGAAATTTAATGGTCAGAGTTTTGAGTTATGGAAAATTAAAATGAAGGATCTTCTGGTGGATAAAGATTAGTGGTTTGCAGTAGATCGAGGTACCAAACCAACAACAATGTTAGCTAAAGACTAGACGAAGTTAGATCGGAAGGCAAAGAGCATAATACAATTGTGTCTCTCAAATTCAGGATTGCTAAATGTATCAGGGAAGCTTTGGTGAAGGCTTTGTGGGACAAGTTAGGGAATTTACCAATCTAAGTCTCTAGTGAATATTGTTCCTAAGAAAAAATCTATATAACATGAGGATGAAAGATGGAGGCCCAGTGACAGAGCATATGAATTCCTTTAATATCATGGTAAGACAATTTTTATCTGTTGATATTAAAATTTCAGATGAAGATAAGTGCATCAGTGCATTGTGTTCTCTACCAAATTCGTGGGATAGTCTCATTGTTGCAATAGGTAACAATGCAACTGCCTTGCAGTTTGATGAAATAGTCTCATCCTTGCTATCGGAGGAGATGAAACGGAAAAATATGGAGGGCCAGAATGGTGATGCCTTGTCTATACAAGGATGGTCCCAAAACAGAAACAAAAATAAGTCATCGAGTGGGTGATCTAAATCTAGAGGGAGATCTAAATCTCCAGGAAAACCTGCAAAGGTGTGCTAGAAATGTGAAAAGGAAGGGCACTTCACAAGGGAATGTAAATCTAACTCTTCTGAGAAAAGAAATGGATCTAATGATGCTCCTTCTGTAGAGGCAAAAACCACCTCAGGTGAATGTGGGGATGTGTACTTGGCTTCTTCTTCAAGTACAAATGTAGATCATGAGGAATGGTTGATTAACTCAAGTGCATCCTTTCACTTCACACCCCATAGAGATTGGTTCTGCGAGTATGAGAAATATGATGGTGGTGATGTCTTCTTAGGGGATGATAGGAAGGCTAGAATCGCTGATCACGAAAAAGTCAAGTTGAAGTTGCAAGGTGGAAGGATTAGAACACTTCTAGGTGTTCTACATATTCCTGCATTGGCCAGAAATATGATTTTTGTAAGCAAGTTGGATGATGCAGGTGTAAAAACAGTGTTCGAGAAAGATTCATGCAAGATGGTTCGGGGAGAACTAGTTTTGATGCGTGGAGTTCAGATTGGAACTTTGTACAAGCTTTAGGGTAGCACTATTATTGATGGGTGCAACAATTCTGTGGTTCTTGAAAGTGGAGCAGAAAATCTAGTGGTCTCTGTGGAAAAGACCATGCTATGGCATCAAAGGCTTGGACATATTGGATACTTCATGGTAATGGTATGGTAGAAGGTATGTCTAATTTCTCTCTGGATTTTGATTTCTGTGAAAATTGTGTACATGGGAAGTAGAATTGGGTGATTTTCCCCTCTGGTGCTAAGAAGGCAAAACATATATTAGAGCTTGTGCATAATTATGTGTTTGGACCTATCTCGATTCCATCACTGGGTAATTATGTGTACTATGTATCATTTATAGATGACTTCTCAAGGAATATGTTGTAGCTTATATTGTGTTTAAGCTTATTTATCACTTTTATCACAATGTGGTCTAAAAAATCACTACAGGGGTTCAACCTCAATGAAGCTCCTTTATATTCTCTTCCCCTGCAAAGCCTAAAAGTAAAGAAGTATTGTGCTTGTGATAATTACATATTGAAATTACTAAAAGGAAGTATATGGAAACACATTTGAATATATATATATATATATATCACAAAGAACATTGTGTATTGGAAATAATAAAGAGAAACAAGTAATAAGGATGGTGCTTTGGTCGTGATGCGATCAAATCGCAATCGCAATTCACGGCAGTAGTTATATGAATCACAGTGGCACTTAACAAGAAAGAAACAAAGTAATATATCAGAATCACAAAAGAAACAAGTGTTAAAGATCCAACCCTGAAATAAATAAATATATATCTATATATATATAGATATATAATTATATATATACTATATATATATATATATATATAATATATATATATATATATATAAATATATATATAATAGCACACACACACACACATTATATTTAAAAGCCCAATACGTCTGACGTATCCCATAGCACCTCAACTTCCACCAATTGCGATTGCGACAGATGGACCCTAAACATATATACATTGTGTTTTAAGTCCCAATGGTTTCGGCACACCACAGGGCTATAGATGTTGGTTCCACCGATTGCGATTGTGATGGCCAGACCCGAAAGTATATATATCATGTTTTATAATTATGGCGGGTCTGTAAAGTGTTGATTGCATATGTATTGGTTCATTTGCTGATTGCGATCTGCGATAAATATGCCGAACCCAATAGTTTTTATATTATGTTCTATAACTTCGATGCATCCGTCATATCGCAAGTTGTAAAGGATTGGGTTGATATAACATTTGAAAGAGCCGATTGTGATTTGCGATGAGAAGTCAATGGAACATTGGATGGGTGGATCAATGGGTTATGAAACAGAGTTAATTCTTTTGAGTTCTGCTTTGCGTCGATTTTTCTGTGTAAAGGCAAGAATCAATGTTTGAAATGAATATAAAGAAAAGGTGATTGGTCGATTTTATTTGTATTTTCATCAATCAGAATACTCCCAACATATATGCGGTCCCCTTTCACAGCTTTTGACATAGTTTTAGAGTTTCAATATTTTATATGTAATAAAGTTGATTAATCTCAAATAATAAATAGTTTTGTAACTGTTATAAAGCAGTTTATTAGCTGTTTCAAGAAATCAGTTTCCAAAATTGATTTGAAAGAAGAGATAAAAGCCTGAAAAGGGAATTTTAATGACTGTTGCTCGAATTTTGGAGAACTTGGAGACTAAGCCATTGTATTCCTGGTATAGTTGTTGATTAATGAAAGAATTAGAAGTTTCCATGAATTGTTGGGTATAATTTTGTAACTTCTCTGTCATGTGTCATCTTATGTTTTCTTCTTTCAAGTATAGTAATGAAGCTACAGGTCTTTATTTGCTTATGTAGATAAAGTTAAAATCCCTTAAAAGAGCACTCTTATACTTGAAGTTTTCACCTTCCTTTCTAAGTTATAGATAATAGGATTTGTGTCAAGCAACATATTGTCTATGATTCCGTTCTCATTTTCATAATTCCTCTAAGTGACGGATAGTAGGTTCTGTGTTAAGCATCATATTATCTTTAACTTCTCCTTCAAGCTTTTTCCATTCATCATTTATATCTAGCAACAGATGGAATTCTCAGATTTTTGGATCACAGATGTATTAAGGGTTAAATACCAAGTTTTCTAGGTCCTTCATTTAAGAATACAACAAACAATAGAGTGACAAATAAGTGACAACAAACAATAATCATTAATGTCTTAAGCACATTTTCTCCATAGCCAGGAAATTGGTTTCTTAAGGTACAACAGAATAAATGGATATATTTCCTCAAGAAGAAATATGAAGTCTTTGATAGGTTTGAAGAATTTAAGACTCTGGTGGAAAACCAGACAGAGCATAAGATAAAGGTGCTGAGGATAGATAACAATGGAGAGTTTTGCAAGAAGGAATTTGAAAAGTTTTGTAAGAAGTGTGGTATAGCATGAAAAAAGAATACTCCATACACACCTCAAAAAAATGGAGTTGCAGAAAGAACGAGTAGGACGTTGATGGAAAAGGCAAGAAGCATGCTCAGTGGTGCTGGGTTAGGACAAGAATTCTCGACAAAGGTAGTGGAGATTGCATGTTACCTTATCAATAAATCACCTTCCTCAGCGTTGGAGGATAAGACTCCACAAGAGGTATGGAATCGTAAGAAACGTTATATTTCACATTTGAGGGTATTTGGATGTGATGCATACGTACATGTTCCAAAAGGATAAAATAGCAAAGTTGGATAGTAAATTTGAAAGGTGCATCTTTATTGGGTATAAGGATGGTTTAAAAGGTTATAAGCTTTGGAACCAAGAAACAAAGAAAGTTGTTTACAATCAAGATGTGGTGTTTAGAGAGGTGAAATATGTTATTAAACATGAAGACCTACCAAAGGAACCTAAGAAGATGGAGTTTGAGCTAAAGGAGGAAGAATCATACTCTACAACAGAAGAGGAATTAGAAGATGAAGAGCCACAAACTCGAGTTGTGAGAAGATTAGTTTGAGAAAGAAGGCAACCAGAAAGGTATAGTCCATCTGCTTTTTGTTCAAATTTTTATTTATCTATTATTGACGATGATCCTAGAACTGTGAGGGAAGCAGTAGATTCAGAGGATGGCAAACTCTGGAAAGAGGCCATGGTTGATGAAATGACATCTTTGCACAAAAATGAGGCTTAGGATCTAGTGGAGTTGTTGGTTGGAAGGAAACCCATTGGAAACAAATGGGTGTTTAAGAAGAAGATGAAAGCAGAAGGCAAGGTGGAGAAATACAAAGCTCGGTTGGTAGCAAAAGGTTATTCCCAAGTGTTGGGAATTGATTTTGGTGATAATTTTTCTCCTGTTGCAAAGGTAGCTTTTATTAGATTACTTTTATCTGTTACTGCTACTTTTGATTTTGAGGTAGAATAGATGGATGTGAAGACAACATTTCTTCATGGGGATCTGGAAGAAGAGATCTCCATGAAGCAACTTGAAGGCTTTGCGGTGAATGGTAAGAAAGAACTAGTATGCAAGTTAAAAAAGTATATGTATGGGTTAAAACAATCACCAAGGATGTGGTATCAAAAATTTGATACATTTATACGAGGACTTGGCTTCACTAGAAGCAAAGCAGAACATTGTGTGTATTTTAAATTAATTGGTGACCTTGTTATTTATCTGGTCTTGTATGTGGATGATATGTGGCTGGTTGGAAATGACAAAGAAATTATCGAGGATATTAAGACCCAATTGTCCTCAAAATTCAACATGAAATACCTTGGTGATGCAAACTATATTTTAGGCATGGAAATTAAACGAGATCGGGAAAATAGGAAGCTCTAGTTAAACCAGAGGAAGTATGTCAAGACAATACTGCATAGGTTTAATATGCATGATAGTAAACCGGTGAAGGTTCCTATTCCTATAGGTGTAAAGTTATATGCTAAACAATGTCCCAAGACACAAGAAGAGGAAGAGGAAATGTCTCGTGTTCCATATACAAGTGCAGTTAGTAACTTTATGTATGCAATGGTCTGTACTAGACCGTACATTGCACATGTAATGGGAGTATTGAGCAGGTTTGTGTCAAAACCAGGGAAGGAGCATTGGACAACAATGAAGCGGGTTTTCAGGTATTTGCATGGCACTAGTGACTATGGTTTGTGCTACCAAGGAAGACTAGGATTGGAAAAAGTTTTGGACATTTTTGGCTTTGTTGATGCAGACTGGGATGGAGATCTAGATCAGAGAAGATCTACAAGTGGGTATGTGTTTAACCTATTTGGAGGTGCAGTCAGTTGGATGAGTAAGAGACACTCTATAGTGGCCCTTTCAACTACAGAGGAAAAATACATGGCAACCTCTCATGCAAGAAAGGAAGCAATTTAGTTGCAAAGATTGTGTTCAAGTATGGGGTTAGTATAATGAGATATAAGGATAGCCTGTGATAGCCAAAGTAAAATTTTCTTGGCAAAGAGCCCTACTTATCGCTCAAAGACAAAGAACATTGATTTTCAGTATCACTTTTTGAGGGATATGGCTGAGGACAAAAAGGTGTTGCTGGTAAATGTGGACACTTTAAAGAATACTTCAGATGCATTAACAAAGTCTGTGAGCACTAATAATTTCTCTTGGTGTAGAGAAACAATGGGCATTGCAGGGCTAGACTAATGACTAAGCTCTCATGTGGAAAGAAAACAACAAGTGGGATAATGTTGGATGTGTGTTATATTATTTCCAGGACTACCCTACACGGGCGAGGGGTAGGCACCCCTGTATGTTGCATCAGGTGCAACAAGGGGGGCGGCTTCCCCCCTACACAGGGTCCAGGGCAGTGCCCCATATATTTTTTTTGGACCCTATATTAGGTGGGAAGACCTACCTATGGTTTTGAGCATGGATTTCGCACATGGTTTTAGGAATGATGGTTTTTTGTCCATGGTATTTTGTAGATTCGATCAAGGGAACTACGATTATGGTCTAACCCAGGGTAAATGGATTGGTGTCTATGAATGCTTCGACATGTATATCTATGTATTGTAACATTGAAAGGAATATAATGAAAAATCAATCTGGTGGTCCTAGTTTTGGGATCCAGAGGAGAATATTGTTGGAAATAATACTGGGAGGGGGGTGAATCAGTATTATTAGATCAATAATTTTATTTCTCAAATAGATCTATATACGCTACTTCAGTGAAGTGAACTAGCATGTACACACAACTGTGATTAGAGAAACCAGCATATATCCAGAGAACTTGTGATTTAGACAATTTATCATGTGTTGATCTTAAACTAGTACATCAGTAACTTATTAGACAGTGCAGTAAAAGCATCATAAAGCATCACATATAAGCAACACACATAAACACCAAGATTTAAGGTGGAAACCCAATGTGGTGAAAACCACCTACTATTGTCGTCTTTGTCTTCTTTTAATAATAAGAAAATCTGTTTACAATCTTGTACTGGTGCAGACTCATACCAGTATGTAGGCTTCTACCTACAGAAGGTTACAACCTTCTCTCATTCTCCAGATTCTACTGGAAGGGAGATACAAAGCCCTAGCTCTTGTACTAGCAAGTATGTTTACTAGTACGTAGGTGCCAACCTACGAAAAACTCCACTCTTCCACCAGGGACCATGTTGCATGAATTTTTAGACAGGATACTCCTAGCACATATCAAGACATATGAAGACCTTGAATCATCAATAACCCATCAGAAATTTAGAAACTCAAACTTCATCAACCAACATGCATTTAATCTAAAACAATCAGATCACTGTCACCAAAACACTGTGCTAAACCCAGAAACATGCATCATCATTCAGAACCAACAGTAACCTCAGAAACCATGCATCAGATTGTATACGTTACTTGGCTGAACCCAAATTGTGTGTATACGCTACTTCCGTTAATCAAACCTGCGTATAGCTCCAAAGCTACTGCAAACATAAACTTTTGAATCAAGTTTGTACCAACCACCAATATACTGAACATCTATTGTCAACTTACATAGCTTTACACAAGCAACAACAAATATCACTTCTTCTCACTTATACAATCAATCTATCAAATATCAAACTCCTTATTCATTCAATTTTACATTTAGATCTAAGAAGACTTCATTGACAGACAACAGTAAAACAACAACATTGATTTGATAGATCAGTCATCCTTGAACATCAAGCTTTTCTTTTGCATACACTACTTGGAAGAGCTGAACCAGCATGTATTGTTGGCATTATGATGTATGTGTTGTACTTGATGGCAAGCCACTTGTAGCAAAACAACTCACTAATATATAACTAGATGAATCTACAGAAGAGATATCAGATGTGATAGAATACATGGGATGTAGGGCAGCTCAAAGGAATCAGTTCAGATGTAATGAACAATGACAACTCAGTAAGATGACAGTTCTCAGTATGGAAAGATAACTTTGCCATCAAGTCCAAAGGGGGAGAATGTTGGCATTATGATACAGGTGTTGTACTTGATGGCAACTTACTAAGATGACAGATCATAGCTCAAGCTCACAGAATGAAGAAAAAGAGATATGCACAGGTTACCCTTGATAAAGCCACGTATACACGCGGGTTAGCCAACCAAAAGGTGTGTATATGTATACACGCACTCTCATGCAAGGAAAGGTGCATAAATTTGGTTTTGGTCCATGTTTTTTGGACCATGGTATTGTGATCCATGGTATTGGTCCAAGGTATCTTGTCCGACGTGTTGATCCTAGATATTTGGTCTAAGGTATTGGTTCTAAGTGGTTTTGGACCATGGTATTAAGTAAAGGCCTAAGACTATAAAAGGAGGAGAAGATCATTAGGCAAAGGCACCAAGTAAGTCTCGAATATCTGATGAAGTATGAGATCCAGTATGCAGGTTATGGGTTCATGATGCCTTGCTTGATCTGAGCTAAGGAGGAACCTCAGTGGTTGATGGAGAACAAGAACAAGATCTAAGGATAGATCGGGATCTAATGGCTTGGAATGAATCATCTCTATACGGTTTGATCATGTTTATTCTAGATCTGTATACTGACGCATGTAATTTTCTGTAAATATTATGATCTGGGTATAACTCAAGTTTGGAATAGCTGCAAATCATGAATGAATATTTACAGATGTATACGCTGGTTGACTATGATAAAAGTGCATACATACGCAGGTTAGATACATCTAAGTAGTGTATACCATATGAGCTATGATGTTTGAAGTTACAGGTGGTTCTGGTTGTTGATGAGTTCTGATGACTATTTACTGTTGTTAGTATTCTGCATATTCAGTTTGGTTGATTGTGTTTAGCTTCAGTGTTGATGGATGAGATCTAATAATGGATCAGGATCATAATGACTTATCTTTATGTGATCTAATGGACTAGATCTGGTTTCTAACACACATATTATCCTTGTATATGTAATGATCTGGGTATGTCTGAAGTCAGGAAGTACAACGAAATTATAAGTAAGTAATTAATGACATATATGTTGGTTTTCTTTGGTGAAGTTGCGTATACACGCTGGTTCAAATCTTCCAAGTAGCATATGCACTATGATGCATGATTTTTGATGATACAATTAGATCTGAACATTGTTGTAGAGTTCTGTGTTCTGCTCTGTGTTCTGGTGACTGCAGTTTGTTGACAGGTTTTCAGTGATTTAGTATTGGGTGATTCAGAGATTAATGATGCTAGTGTTGATTGATTGTGTGATTCAATGATATTGA
>APFE030733697.1:0-14653 GCA_000404065.3 Pinus taeda
ACTTAGACTATTGATCCAGAATGGATCTTTTTAAGTCAAGTCAATTTTTTCTACATGTTTGAAGTCCAAGATGGACATAGGTAGAAAAAATGTTCTTGATATGTGCAGAGTTTTAACATCTCAGTTGCTCACAAAATTAGTGCCAAGTCAAAGAGTTCGATGCGCTGATTCTGGTGGTATCTATTGATTCACATTTAGCTTCCATATGAGGGGAAAAGCGATTGTTGAAGTTGATGGTGAACATGTGAAAAGGGGCATTGTTGACCATGTGGCATTGACGTAGTTCGACATGGGGCAATGGTAAAGTCAATAGGTCAAAGTTCATCTCCAGTGCATATGTCCAGGTGAGTGGTGAGATTTCGGGTTTTGGTTGGTTAAAGGTTCATATTATAATTCATGGGTGCATTAATAAGTTTATGGCGCAATTGAAAACTATGGTTTCTAAACCATATGACATACCATATACGAAAATAAAGGTGCACATTTTTTTTAATGTTAAAACATGCCTAAGGTTCAAACTATGTGTAAAAACCATAGTGAGCGCAAGGGATAGATATGTTTTACAAACCATATAACCATATGGTAGGTGTGTGCAAAGACTTATGTTATCAAACCATGGTGGTAAAATATGTAATGAACCTATGGAAAATACACAATATGGCAGAGTAAATAAAAACCTATGGAAAAAAGTTATAAACTATGGTGCAGAATTATAACAAGGTATAAACAGGTTCATACATGGTAGATCCTAGTCTAGTCACATGGCACGAAGGTCTAGTCACACGGTGGCAGAGTTGATGGCCATGACTATCGGAGGATGTGAGTTAACTTGCCAAAAAAGTGCCGAAGATATGGTGTTAAACCATATTTCAAAGATATATGTTAAAGTTCGATGGAAAATATATATTAAAACAAAAACTATGGCTTTTATACATCAGGAAGGTGACAGCCATGTGGCTCGATGATATAGCATGATAGGGATGAGAACACACAATATGTGGTCTAGTCAACACGTTGGAGCAGGTCGAGACCACTGGGGTTAGATGCCAGGGGTTTTTGGTTCTATAGACTGCCGATATGTGGTTACATCAAGAGTTATTCGGCGTGGAGATGTGTCACATGACACATAGATGCGAGCACTGTTAAAACAACATCGTCGAGTTGTTGCCATGACCGTCAGAGGTTGTGAACAGGAGTACTGAGTCAGCATTGCCATGGGATATGCCATTGAATCGTTGGGAATAGGTAAGGAGTAGGTTCATTTCACGTGGAAAATGATGTACTACTATGTGGCAGCGGTTACCGCTGAAAGCAGTTCACATGGCTGTGGGTTGCCATAACAATTGACCACCACACCGACCAAAGATGAGTTATGATATGGTCTTTCACCGAGTTATATGATAAAAATTTGGATTATCAGTGTAACAAAATCCACCAGTACAATCTATGTGTGCCATGAATAAACCTTAGGAAAATACATTACATCAATGCACGAAGGATATTGTATTTGGTCCATCCTTTTCAAACCATACACATTATATGGTTAGACCATGCTAAAACGAAATGAGCCGAAGTTAATAGTTGTTATAACTATAGTGCTAAGTGTAATTTTGTTATTGCACCGAGAATAGGTTTGTCCACCTAATTAAAAAATCTTAAGCATTTATTTTTTGAAAACTTTATAAGTGATTTGTCTATGAAATATGTACAAGGTGGAAAGCGATTGAATTATATATATAAGTAGGATATAAAAAATTCAAAAGGTACCCATTTTTTATGGATTAAGTAAAAAATGGAGAGTTGTTGTTTTACTACAACAAAACCCTAAACTATTTAAAGTATTAATCTCTTAATCTATCTATGTATTGTGCTTACCCAATGACGACCACCACTAGTATACCAACATAATATCTATTTAATATATATTATTACTACAAGAATGTTGGTATGTATACTACTATATATATAAACATAATATGTGAGTATATATATTGGTATATATACAACCATAATATGTTGATATATAATAAATGATATCTATATAATATTATTTTGGTGTATATATACTAGTATATACACACTTTTACATATATTGGTATATATATGTTGGCATATATATGAACATAATATTGATATATCTTGTATATATATACATACACATATGGCTATTCACCTAAGATTCCATGAGGACTTGCAAAGTCTCAAGTGTGAGGAAGACACTGGACTTTATTTTGAGGCCTTTTTTAAAAGTGCGAGTTTTTCCCTTTAGACTCTCTCTTGTGGCCAATGATCATTCCTATTTTTTCACAATTACTTGCATTATGGTCATGACATGCTAATGTGTGATGTTAAATTCAATGCTCTTCCCTTATTTTTAATTGATTTGTTAGAGCTAGAGCTTGCCTTTTCTAATATGAGTATCAGATCTTATAACCCTAGTAAAGATCAAGTAACCAAAATAATTAGTTTTCATATATATGCATCCATAGGGTGAAAATTTAAACAACTAATAAGGATTTGTGTACTCGAGAGGTATTCATGGTTCAATACACCCTCCCTATGCTATATAGCATCTATAATAAGTAAAGTTCAAAGGTTTATGTTTATAATATTACAGGATTGGTCGAGAAAGTAATCAAATTGTGTATTGCAAAATTGTTCAAATGGTCCAATATGAATGCTATATTTTGGTGTATATTGTGGTTCGATGAAAAGGCATATGTGGATCTATGCTAAGTATATGCAGATTGCCTTTAAATTTGTAAAGTGAACTTGTGTATTCCTCTTTTAATATAAGTGATGTTATTCTAAGTTTTATTTCATAGAAGTACTTAGACTATTGATCTAGAATGGATCTTGTTAAGTCAAGTCGAAGTTTTCTATATGTTTGAAGTCCAAGATGGACATTGGTAGAAAAATTGTTCTTGACATGTGCAGAGTTTTAACATCCCAGTTGCTCACAAAATTAGTGCCAAGTCGAAGAGTTTGATGCGTTGATTCTGGTGGTATATCTGGATTCACATTTGGCCTCCGTATGAGGGGGAAAATGACCACTGAAGTTTATGGTGAACATATGAAAAGAGGCATTGTTGACCATGTGGTGTTCATGTAGTTTGACACATGGAAATGGTCAAGTCAACATGTCAAAGTTCATCTCTGGTGCATATCTCCAAATGAATGGTAAGATTTTTGGTTTTGGTTGGTTAAAGATTCATATTATAATTCATGGGTGCATTAATAAGTTTATGACGCAGTTGAAAACCTATGGTTTCTAAACCATATGACATACCATATACAAAAATAAAGGTATGCATTTCTTTTAATGTTAAAACATGCCTAAGGTTCAAACTATGTGTAAAAACCATGGTGGGCACAAGGGATAGATATGTTTTACAAACCATATAACTATATGGTAGGTGGGCGCAAATACTTATGTTATCAAACAATGGTGGTAGAATATGTAATGAACCTATGGAAAATATGCAAAATGGCAGAGTAAATAAAAACCTATGGAAAAAAGTTATAAACTATGGTGCAGAATTATATCAAGGTATAAACAGGTTCATACATGGTAGATCCCAGTCTAGTAACATGGAACAAAGGTCCAGTCACACAATGGCAGAGTTAATGGCCATGACTACCGGAGGATGTGAGTTAACTTGCCAAAAATGTGCCGAAGATATGGTGTTAAACCATATTTCAAACATATATGTTAAAGGTCAATGGAAAATATATATTAAAACAAAAACTATGGATTTTATACAACGCGAAGGTGACAACCATGTGGCTCAGTGATATAGCATGGCAAAGATGAGAACCCACAATATGTGGTCCAGTCAACACGTCGGAGTAGGTCGAGACCACTAGGGTTAGATGCCAGGGGTCTGTGGTTCTATAGACCACCGGGTATGTAGTTACATCAAGAGTTATCCAGCACGAAGATGTGTCACATGACATAGAGATGTGGGCATAGTTAAAACAACACTATCGAGTTGTTGCCATGACCAGCAGAGGTTGTGAACACAGAGTATTGAGTCAGCATTGCCATGGGATATGCCATCGAATTGTCGGGAATAGGTAAGGAGTAGGTCCATTTCACGTGGAAAATGATGTACAATTATGTGGCATGGGTTATTTTTGAAAGCAATTCACATGGTTGTGGGTTGTCATAACACTTGACCACCACACGGACCGGAGCTGAGTTATGATATGCTCTTTCATCGAGTTATATGATAAAAAGTTGGATTATCAGTGTAACAAAAGCCACAAGTCCAATCTATATGTGCCATGAATAAACCTTAGGAATATACATTACATCAATGCACGAAGGATATTGTATTCTATCCACCCTTTGTAAACCATACACATTATATGGTTAGACCATACTAAAATGAAATGCACCAAAGTTAATAGTTGTTATAACTTCAGTGCTAAGTGTAGTTTTGTTATTTCATTGAGTAAAGGTTTGTCCACCTAATTAAAAAAACTTTCCATGTATAATTTTGAACCTAGAACTTGACCGAGGCATTATGAAAGGATTACCATTGCACCACTATAGAGGGGGAGTTGAATAGTGAGCTCCAGAACAGAGTCATATTGGTGCCTATAATGTTCATTTGAGCATATCTTGGTCATCCTTGGGCCCTTTTTTGAATGGAGATAGACTTTGGAAAGTTGAGATAGAGGCCTCCTTTTTGACAGTTACCAACAATGCCTGTGTGCATAGTTTAGTTGGGTGAAACTATATGTAAAGAAGCAGTTCGAAATCATTTTAGAGGCAGGAAGTTGTGAAGTTAGTTTTTGGATTGATGGAAGCATCCGAAAGCTTATTTGGAAACTTGAAGAGCCGAAACAGGAGTTTTGACACATTCTAGATTCAACAACAATACTTGTTTGTTAGTAGCAGCAGTGAATTCCACAGAATTTTGTACCTGAATTGTGTCTCACTTAGACAAGTGGAGACAAGGTAAATAATCAATGTATTGATGACACTTGAATTCTCGATTTCAGTAGAGTTCAGATTTATTATTAGATACTCGATGTATTTGTTGTAAATGACAAGTCCTTTGTTAGAGACTCAAGTGAAATTGTGAGATTTGGCTAAAGGAGAGCATTTCCATACTAAGGAAATAACTAAAATTGTATCAACAATTTTGATATACCTCTTCTTATTCATTGAAATACGAGCATCCTAGCTTTTTAGAGCAGGGCCCGGAGAGGTAGCCTAAGGGGGGTGAACTCTGTCAACAATCTTGGTGTCTTTCTGTTTGACATTGCATGCTTATGTGTGTCATGTCCTTTTTGGATAACTTGTTCATATGTATTCAATTACTGTTTTGAAAGGCCCATTTAAAACTTGCCAAGTGTCAGGTAGCAATCTAATTTGCAATTTCATATCAACTATAGTTTTCTTTTGTAGCACAAATCAATAGGTAAGGTTCCCTACCTGGCTTGGGTTGTGAATTCATTTATTTATTAGTTAGATTATCTAATTAGATAATTTGTATTTCTATTTATCTATAGATTAATATTTTAATTTTCTGTAATTTAGCTCTTGAACTTTCATACGTTCTTTATTGCAAAAGTGTTGATTCCCTATAGAGGTTAGGCACTGAAGGTTGATGAACAAAAGTTCTTTTTAAGGAATTGCAAAACAAAGTATTGCGATCGGAGATCATAAAATTGTTTTGTAAATGTAATCCTAGTGATCACGCAAGCGTGTAGCATTTTACTTTCTTCCTGATTGAATTCTATCTTTCAAGTGTAAAGTGTGGATCCCCCCTACAAAAGTTAGGCATTGAAGGTTGAAGAATGAAAGTGCTTCTTAATTAATCATAGAATCATTTTATGACAAACAACGGAATATGATTGGAGTCCGCAAAGTTGTCTTGAAAACATAATCTCATTGATCCAACAAATCTTTATATCCCTTTAATTTTCAGTTAGATAGTTCATTTTATTGCCAATGCACGCCTTGGAGCATTAGATTGTAAAAGTTATTTCATAGTTTGAGAATATTTTATGTACTAGTTCCACACGTACAATGTTGGCGTTTAAAAGTTTATGACCATAGATTGACAATTAAATATAATGGAATTTAAGTAGCTAAATTTGTTAACAATAACCTTCTCAAACTAAAGGAGATTGTATACAATCAATTTTGAGAAACCTCCTCAAATCAAAATAGGTTACTATAATGTAAATTTCCTCAAATTTGATGTGGAATCTAGGAACCCTCTCCAAATTTAACAGTAGGGGGTGACACCAAATATATTTTAAATATCCTTCTCAAAAATCAATTTTGAACAGCCTCCTTAAACACATTTTATGTGGATAAACTCTTGATAATCTAGGAAACCATTCAAATTTGAGGATATAATCTTAATATGAGGCATGTCTATCATAATAAACACATTTTAATTGAGAAAAAATTACAGAAGGACTCATTGTTCCTATCGATTTCAAAAAATCTCAAGAATGCCACATTAATTTTATATTAAGAATTGAACAAATTGAATATGTATCTTTTAATTATTCTTATCAATAAATAACTAGTTTTTTCTTTATTTCAATTATTTATTTTCTTTATACATTTAAATAATTTACCTAAATCTTATATTGAAATATATTTGTGAAGTATAATAATTGTATATCTTCCACATTCAATGAAATATGTTTACCACATTTTTTGAGCTATAATGTCAATAATAAATGGAGCTAGCATAGTGAGAATAAGATTATTAATATTTTTTTTATTATAATTAACCAAATTGATATATTCACTTTTATTTTTAATTATAGTTGCCATTTTTTATTTAAAAAATATTTTATTTTTCTTCTAAAAGGTACATGTGTCAACTTGTAATGCCCCGGGATAAATGTAAATAGTTGACTTTACTGTGGTAAATGACAAACTGAATTGATATTATTATCTGTTTGAATTTAATAATATTTTCTTAAAAAAAAAAAGAAATGTTTTTTTAAGAGCTGGAAACTTCTCAAGGAGGAAGTTGGAGGCAAGATAGTTGCTGTGATGGAAACTTCTCAAGGAGGAATTTGAAGGCAAGACAGTTGCTGTGATTCCAACCCTAAGGAGGAAGTTGGAAGCAAGACAGTTGCTGTGATTCCAACCCTAACTGTTTTCCCTAACTGGAAGGGTTTCTAGAGGAAAATAGGGATAGGTGGGAAAAAGTCTGTGCTGTCAGGACAGGCATAAAAGAAAAGAGAAATGAGAAAATGGCTAAGTCTGGTGATGACCAGATAGCCAAGCACTAAGTGCGAGCATCTTGCTGCAGACAGTGGTCCTGCAAGAGAGCTAGGGGGAGATTATGGTCCCGAAAGATGAATCTCATGGAAGGGTGGCAGATTGGAAGCAGATGACCAGAGGTAATCTCGACTTCTCAAGTGTTTTGTGAGCTACAGTGGCATAGGTAAGTGAGCTGAACCGCTTTGAAGCATTTAAAAATATTAAGGAAGTAAGCTATATTAAATGTTTGCACTGTTATGATACATTATAAAAAAAACTAAGTCATTGGTGAAAGAGACTCTTACTAGGAACCCATGTTATTATCCGAGGAACAAAATCAAAAGAATATTGTAGGGGTCATCTTAACAGAAAAATTGTATGGTTAAGGGAAACAAAATTTATACATGCAAACCACCTCTTTATTCTGTTTTGAACTTGGAGCAGAGCACTGTAGAGGAAGGGTGGAATTGTGTAATAGGGAAGGAAAATAATAGGCAACTAAAGGCGAACCTTTCCTTGGGGAGAAACAAGGGTCTCACTAGAGTAGTGATGTAGGAAAGGTTTATGAGAATTAAAAGACTTAATTAATGAGTTTTTGTAAGCTTAGCTTTCTGGCATATGAAGAAGTGCAATTGATTTGGCAACAAACTAATTCCCATGAGAATGAGTCTGGTATGAAAAATTTAGAAGTAACAAGTTTTGGTCCTAATCCAAATTCTTTTAAGAAAGAACAGTAGTAGTGAACAAGGGAAAAGTCCTAAAGGAACAGCACAGTTTAACTCTATCATAGCCAGCTAAATTTGCTTTCTGCGAGAGAGGAATGACAAGTACATGTGCCCAGAACCCTGGGTGTAGGGTTTCGGTCTAGATTTAAAAGCTTGCCATAACAGAAATTGAATTACATTTAAATGATAGAAGGAAGACCTGTGTTGAAGGTCGACCCAGTCCTCCGGGTGAACGAGCTTCCTAAATTCTATCTGGTAACTCAAAACCCCTAGATTAATGTGACATTTTCCAAAACCCTCATCAGAGAATTCAGTTAATCGCCGGACAAGTATACGGCTAGTGGCTTCTTTGTCTAGTCGAATTTCAAACAAGAATTAACAATGGATTACTGCCGACTTCATTGACCGAATTAAATAAAAAAAATTATAAATACCCTTCTGCTAAAATGCGTAGCAAAAGATTGGAACAAATGAGCGAGTCGAAAGACAACATTAGTTTAGAAACAGTGCATATAAATTCTGTACAAAAATAAACCGGAGAGACCAGGAAAACAATAAACACGGAACTTATATTTATGCATATATTGGCACCGCATGGAACTCTGTGGTAAAACAAGTTGAAGAGCTATAATAGGTAACAAAAATACATGATAATATCGTTGGGAAATAGTATAAACCCTACAGTAATTATAACCCAGGAGGAAGACATTCCAAATGTACAGGATGTACACAATCATCCAATAAACTAGATGTCATTAGCATATGACTTTCAACAATTATAATGAAACATAAACTCAAGGAAATGGACATTGTTGTAAAACAACTTAAGGTATTACAATTAGGCCAGTACGGCTCAAAAAGGCTTCAGAGGTAAAAACCCTCGAAGCTAAATCTTTGTACTTAAAAAAATAAAAAAATAAATATATATATATATATAATACATGAGTAACAGAGTCTTGACGGGCGAGCTAAAAACCCGAACCATACATTGCATAAATAAAAGCAATCTCAGGAGTAAGGTTCCTCTCGCAAGAGAATTAATGGAGCAAAGATTAAAATACCATAACCAGGGTGGGAACCCTCATACCTGGCGGAATTTGGAGTTAATTCCATTTCTGGAGAACTGTGTTTCCATTCGGAGCCAAGCTCGAAGACAGAGTCGAGAGGATCCTGCAAGAGACCACAGAAATTAGGTTAGATACCCGAAGTAGTCTTAGGACAAACAAAAACAAAGAACTTTGAATGCATGAGGTGGGTTCAACCATTGTTACGTAAGAAAAATTGGTATACACAGTCTATACAACTAATAACTTACCAGTGCCCCAAGTTGGAGTGCGAAGAAAAAGGTATGGTGTTCTAAGCACCTTCCACTATCACCACAGAAGCCTAGTTCGAGGAGCGAAACAAGACATGGACGAGAGTAGCAACCAAGCGGCAGATCAAGCGAAATGGAGGAAGAATGAATTCCCGAATCGAGACCAAGTGGTGTGTACAAGGATCGAGCCATCTACAGCTGTTGGATGGCCAAGCCAGCTCCAACATCGTTGATCCCAAGGGGATCCCGACGCAATAGCCGAACTGGATAGGACTGCACATGCCATGTACAGTGGTAGTGCAGGTAATAAATTAACATTTCAACTTAACAAAAATCAAGGCGGCTAGTTGACGGTCATAGATCCATGACCTGATTTCCCATACCAAACGACAGTGAGATTGAATTCCCACCGTTAGCAGAACCTGACTTATTTAATGCTAAGCTTACCAACTTCATAAGTATATAGGATTATGCATACGTGGATAGGATGCAAATTACATAGCATTGGAATATGTAAAATGCTTACATTTACAAACGTAAACAAAAAAAATTATTGGATAGGATGCGAATTAAATAGCATTGGAATATGTAAAATGCTTACATTTACAAACATAAAAAAAAAAATAATAAATAAATAAATAAAATAAAATAAAATTATTTCTGGGTATGTGACACAACTCGATACACATAATGTGTTTGTGAACCTGATACTATTATTTTTTACTTTTAATTACTTTTATCCTTTTCAAGTTTGATATAAAATTATATCATTTCACATGAACATTGAAATACTTTATTGATGATTAAGAGCAAGAATGAAATATTCTTACACATCTTATCTTTTGAGTAATAATAATACATTTAATTAAAATTAACTTATATATATATATATACATTAAAAAATAATTTTGTTAAAAAATTCAACTAAAAATTTAACATTAAACACATTTACTTTACTAACTTTCAAAAATTATAAAATTTATATTATTATTATTATTTTTAATAATATATATATAAATTAAATATAAAAACTTTTGATATAAAATTTCTAAAATAATTATTAACATATTAATAATAATTAAATTTATAAATATACTAAATATATTTTTCAGTAAATCTAAATTAATCATTCTTTAAACAACGAAGAAGGCTACAACAATATCAAGCATAAATTATAAAATAATAATACTGAATTAAAAGATGGATAATTAAAAGATTGGTTTAATGAGTAGTAATTAAAAAATTGGTTAAAGTTAAATTTGAAGGCAACGGTCCAAAAACCCAAGCATAAAACTCAAGAATGCGCGCGGCCTAATGAATGAAGGAAGAATGAGAGGGATCGGTGGTGATTGTGATGAGGAGGAAATTCACATGGGAAGAGGAAGTGATGGTAATTTTTGCGATACAGTCGGAAAACAACAACAAGGTGAGCTCGAATGGATTACTGGTAATTTTTCTGTTCTTTTTAATTTGTTTGTCTATCTTTAGACTGTTTGGTTAAGCAGGGAAAGGGAAAGGCTATTTTTATGTAATCTCACAAATCATTTTCTCTGTTCAATCTACAGGTTAATCATCATGGGTGTTCTTTCTCTCTCAACCGCTGTGTCTGTCCTATGGAGCGCTCCATAAATGTCCTGTTCTGTGTTCTGTTCTGTTCTGTTCTGTGTTGTATGCATCAATGTCCTATGGTTGTGTCTTGTGTAAATGTTTGTTTCTTTTGTGGTCTGTTAATTGAGAGAGAAAGTCCATGCAGAGGAGAATATGCATGGGTGGTTGAAGGGCCAACTTATCAACAAATAATGGAATGCATCCAGGGTGAGTGAGTTAGTACTCCAATATTTTTTTGAAATATTTTTAAATACATTCTTTATGTTTCTTTTTCTGATAGAAGCGGAATTTTATACACAGGAGCTGGAGTAGCGCTTCTGGTGCTTTTGGAGCAGACAGAGAATGAGGATTTTCCAGCACCCATCAGTTTGCAGAGTTTCAGTAGAAAATGAAAATTTCCTCAGAAGCAAGGTTGGTATGCTTTGCTTTGTGAATGGCATTGTTGTGTTTATTTCTAATGCTGAGACAGACCAAATTTATTTAGTATAAAATTTGTAATTATGAGATGAGGGCTAACCTGTAATGAAGATATAAATCTAGAGTAAGTTTTATATATAAATGTTTATAACGAAGATATTTAATGTAGAGTTGTTGGGTGCGGAGGGTATGTACAAGACCGAACGCACACCATAGCTGTTTTCACAAACTACATTATTCGGTGCTTTCTCCCACTGTCGTCACTACCATGGTGCTTTTGGTGATATAATCGAGGAGAAGGCCGCTAAAACCTCTGAGTATCTGTGGTCATCCTTCCTTGACATTTTTGTTTGTGAATATTTTTCTATTTCAATTTAGAAAATCTACCTACCCACGGAGTGCATCTCTCTCATCCCTTTTATATGGAATTTCAGTTAGGATTTTTGGTGTTCAAATTATTTACTTCTTCCTTCAAGCGATAACAGTTTAAATTTAATACCCTGAACTTTATGTTCTGCATCATGCTCATCACCTGTTCATCGATACCCATCACGTGTTATACTCATCACCTGTTCATTGATCTGTCTATGTTCTAGAAATGGAGATTTGTTTATAACTTTCAGCGAACATGTTGCTAATATTCTTAGTAATATTTGAAGCTAGAAAATTAGATTGATTTTAAAAATAATTAATATGATAAACAGGGACGTGTGTTATAACATCAGCGGCACATGTGTCACATGAGAGGAGCCTCCCAGCTTCTTAACCTGAAACTTAGGTATGATGTTATAGCTTCTTGATCTTTCATTAATTCAGGTCCAATAGCTACCACATCGGAAACCTAGAAACCAACACTTGGCTAACGCAGAGGGCAGCCAAGATATGCATCATACATTACACAATTGATCGACTGATCGAAGAGTTTGCCATGGATGGTACAAGCAACAGTTGTAATATAAGTTGAGCACTTGATATGTATGTGTTTTTCCTATTAAACCAAATTCTGCTTCAATATATCCCACTAAATCAGAGGTGTACGACTTTCAATATATCCTACTAGGTCAGAGATGTACCACTTTCGTCCTCTACACAGGTCTCTTTTTCATCCTTCCACTTTCAGGTCACGTCACACCTCTTTGTCATCCTTAGCTTCCATGCCTCTTTGAGAATGCTATATATAATGATGTTCATCCATACTCATCACCTGTTCATCGATGAAAAAATTCTTCATTCCTTATATATCGATGTGTTTCCAAGTCTAAGAACTGTTGAAAGCCCACATAACAAGATGTCAAAATCCCACTTGTTCCTACTTTCTTCTCCTCTGCTACTTTTCTTGCCATTTGTTCTTTGAATTAGCGGGAGTTTGGTTTTACTTGACAAATTTTTGTGGCTGGGAAGGTCCAGCTTCAAATAGAGAAGAACCGAGAAATTCTTAAAAAAGTATTTTTAATATTGATTTATTTATTGTTATTTCTATTGTTCTTGTTATTAATACATACCCATCAGTATCATTAGCCGGACTTGATCAAGCAGCTATCATTTTCAGATGGGCAGAAACACCCAAGAAAATGCAGAGAGAGAAACACCCACCCAACAACACCCACAAAGATAGAGAACAAAGTATAATGTAATGTATGATGCATTCCAAATACCTGTGAAAACATTTCATGTGGTTGTCATTACTCTGCATAAAGAATATGATATTTAACCCGCATGGTAAGTCATTACTCTGGATAGAGTTAACCCGTCATTTCTTTGACCGTAGTGGTAGCATGAATCGCTTCTTCATCCATTGTCATCCTTGATGAGTGGCTTCCTCATCACAGTAGTCAAGCGACTGTCATAACGGCTGGTTATGAGATGAAATAAAACATGCACGCGCACTCCCAGAATATCATGATGAAATAAAACAATCATGCAACTTGACAACCATCTCCGAGTCACCTGGCAACTCTCATAAAATCAGAGATTCTTTTTTTCCTTTTCTTATTAATTATATTACGTAGTTGTATTATCTCCTGTCACCTGGCAACTCTCATAAAATCAAAGATTCTTTTTTTCCTTTTCTTATTAATTGTATTACGTAGTTGTATTAATTATACAACAAGAAGTTTTCTCTTTCAACGTGTTTTTTTTATTAAATTACTAATATTTACTGACAGAAATATATTGTACTATTATTTAGTTTTATTAATTTTTGCCGCAGACTGTTTTCTTTTCAACTTTTTTATTATTTTATTGATAATTTCCCAATATTATATTCACAGATGAATAATAATTTCCGAGAATCTGCACTATGCAGTCACATCTATCCAGGTATTTTATTATTTTATTTTAATATTTTAAATTTGGAAATATATACATTTAATTATTTAAAATTTTATTTACTAATAAATATTTTATTGTTTAGTAAATAAGATATGTTTATGTTATAATTGAAATTAAAATTACTAAATATCGGTTTTTATTTACATTTATATTTGTTAATTGATTTAATTTTTATTATGTTAAATGATAATTATATCAACTTTATATCACTTTAAGTATAATATTTTATTCATGTTTTTTAAATAATATTTTTCATGTATATAGGATTTGGCTATATATTAATATATGGATTTTTATTTTTATTTTTATTATGAATTGCACATTTAATTATGTTACAAGTTGTTAGGAAAAGTTTGTATACTAACAATATCATTTCAATGTTGTATGTTGCAGAGTATTTATTAATACCAAAGTTTCTCATGGGTGGGTGGAAGACATTATCTATTTTTATGTTTTGTAATGTTGTAATTAGAAAAAATTATATATATTTTGTTTAGATGGGCCCATCAAAGAATGTACATGAACACCAACTATCATTAATAAAATGAGTAGACTTTTTTTTGTTGTTGGAGGGGAATTCAACCCCTCCAAAAGGCTCTTAGGAAGGTTAAATGGTAACCCTCCTTTGAGTTGTGTTCCTTGTGCTCATGGTATGGTTTTCATGATCTTTAGTTTATAGTAACTCCAATATGCACAAACACAAACACATCTTTTTATTATAATAATACTTTATATACATGTTTTAAACATCTTCCCAACATACACATAAATGGCAAAATCACTTTTATTCACATATATCATTTAACATTGTTTCAAAGTTTTAAATATCTTCCCCACATACACACAAATACCAAAGTGGCTCTTATATTTCACATAAATTACTTAACATTTTTCAATATTTTAAACAACTTCCACACACGCACACAAATGAAAAAACCAATCTTATTGACATAAATTATATAACATTTATAACCTAACTTTATTTATATTTTTTAATTTCTATAATTTTTT
>APFE030733711.1:0-32196 GCA_000404065.3 Pinus taeda
GTTGGCAAGAAAAATTGAAAGAAAAATTATGGAAACAAGGAAGCCTACCACTTATAACTATAGAGATAAAACCATTGTTGTTCCTCCCCTTCCATAAACTATGAGCTTGACACCAAAAAAATTGGAAGAAAAAAGAGCAAAAGTGCTTTGGTACTATTGTGATAGAAAATATATTAAATTCATAAGGGTGCTGAGAAGAAATTAATTTACATAGATTGGGAAGAGGAGGAAGAAAAGGAACAAGAAATGCTAAAAAAATAGGATATACTGATCTAGGTGGATGTTGGTGGGCACCCACCTATCCCACATGGACCGCCACAATTGTCTCTTTCACTTTTTTAGTTTCCTTAATTGTAGCACAATTTACTATTTTTAGTAGTTTTTCGGGTCTTGAACTTCCGAAGCCGTTTTGAGGCCCTAAACGACGTTTTTTGGGAAAACTAGGAGCAACATGGGTCCATGGATCGATGTTTCTCCTCCCCTTCAAGTATTGTGATAGGAATAGTTAGCTTGCATTGTAAACACTCTATAAGATTGACGTTACCACCCAGCCATGTGACTCCATAGCCCAATGGAAAATATTAAAAAATGATCTTTCTCCAACCAAATGAAAAAACAAACAAATAATCTTTTTACTCTTAATATCTAAACTAAAAAATTATAGCACTTTGTAGTGACCAATCCAGGGGTCTAGATTAGACTAAATTTAATTTCAACCAAGGTAGGTAAACTTAGAGGCACGTGTCTAAAATCTATAGACCTAAGAGGATCTCATCTACCTAGATAAGTGTCTACTGTGATAGGCTACAACACTCTTTTACAAGAGATTGGAATATGTTTCCTTTCACACTTTAAACGCTCAGATCATCTAATTTAATTAACTGTTCTAAAAACACAGCGTGTCACTAGTCTGAGTTTTCAATCCTATTACAAGGATATCATTCACAAAAACTCTTTCTCGGTAACACACTAAGCATCCTAACAATCAAATTCATGAAAAATAAAAACTCTTTTAAGCATACTAAAACTCAAATGCATGAAAATAGAGTCCACAAAGATACTTCGAAATTCAGTGCTCAATTAAATCTTTTGCAAGATCTTGTTCAATAATTTAGCAATTGAAGTTTCAAGCTAACACCATGAATCATACAATAACACTCACAAGAACTTCTAATCAAATTAATTAATTCACAAGAAAAGAAATGACATTAAACGCTATTCATATCTGAAGTCTAAATGCTATGAAAATGAAATGAAAGTATACGAGTCCCCACGTAGGGCCCATCCACGCATTGATGGCACACTTAGAAAACTTTAGATGATGAAACTGTTAACACATTAAACACTGGAATGATGAAACGTTGCCTGTGATTAAAGTTTGGAAATCAATTACATGCAATAACAAAGTTCTGGTAACAATACAATACGCAGTCTTAAGTTTTCTCAATGTCTCTTATCCTTCGTTCACTAACATTCCTTAAGGTTTACAATCGAATGTACATACATTATCATGCAGATGTTTCTTCTTTTACAATAAAAATGGTGATTTTTGTTTTTTTCTAATCTTAACTGATTTCTAAAACAAAACGAAATCGGTTTAGGTAACTTTGGCTTTTTGTTGCTTTTATGACCAAAAAGGCTGGGTTTGACCAGCATTGACCATGTATCCAGGAGCTCCAAATGCGATGCTGAATAGATCTTTCACCATGTATGTACATCCTAGATCATGTCCCTATCCTTTGTTTTGATTTTCCTGCCATGTCACGTGACACAACATAAACCAATTACAGGAATTCATGACATCCCGTAATTTTATTGAAAATTTCCAATTTTTAACATAAATATCCACAAATTAAATTTAATGTAAAATAACAATTATAATGCTTAATGATCAATTTCAATGGACGATGAGGGGTTTATGGGAGAAAATGGTAGATGAATGATGGATTTTTAGAAGAAATGGATGGCAATAAAATAGTACCAACACACTTGTTAGGGTCCTATAATAATAGGATTCATAATTTTGAATTGGCTATGGTTAGTCTTGTAATATTGTACATACTTTTGCTTTCTACAAAATGTTTTCCATATTAAGAATTAAAAAATGTAAAGAGGGTATGTTCTAAAAGAATAATGAAATGACAAAAAGAAAGAGAAAATGATCAAAAAAGTGAAAAATATGAACCCCAAAAAGAAATAAAATAGATCATAAAAGTGTGCAAATTCAAATGCCACTACTTTTTTCTTTACTATGAAAAATAAGGTTGTATGCAGCTTGTCATAAATGCCACAACCCATGATGGTCAAATAACTTAATTTTGACTCATTCATGTTTTAAATTTTATGTTGATAGATAGAGAATAAAGATCTAGACAAATTGTTTAACCTTGGTAGATCTGTTGGACACCTAATCCTAAATGGGTTAGTGTGGAATTCGAATGGACAAAAGCAGTCCAAGAGACCTGGGGATGTGAATCCCAATGGTCACCACATGTACTATAAATGTATATCAAATTGTTAATAAAATCGTATTGCATGTTTTATCTTTCACATTTTCTCTTGCTCCCATGTGTGTTTAACATGGTATCAGAGCGGGCGATTGTTGGTCTTGCTCCAATTTGAGCCACTTGTTTTGTGGTCTCTATATCCATGTAAGTTCTGTCTTTCTCCTAGTTAGAGTTTATCAGAATTGCCAGTTTTACTGTGTGTTGTACACTGGTCTGACATGGTCTTACATTAGTATGCATTGATGCTGCTCATTACAACACTCATGTTACTATCCGTTGAGGTTGCCACAGGTCCCAGGTTCCCAAATTAGTTTTTTGTGATGTAACTCCCTCAAGTTTTCTGTCATTGTCCTCATTATTCCCTGTCCCTCTACTAGAAATTGGAGCGTTGGGTAGCCTGAAATATCATAACTGCTGGCTGATGTCACAGTGAATTTCACCATCCTTGGAAAGAAGGGGCAGCCTGAGTCATTGGGCGGCGTCTGCAACAACTAGCCCTTGTTCTAAAGCTTCATAGACCTGTGGCGAGCTCCTTAGTCTAAGCTGAGAAAACAGGGTTTGAAGGTCTCGAATTCCCCCGAGGTTCGCCACTGATACCGCCTGCTGATACTCTTCCACCATTGCAACTGCTTCACAATACACAGCCATGGCTTCCAAGTAACGAAGCCTCTCTCTCGCCATCTCTTCCAAGCACTTGGTCTCCTGCCTCAAGTTGTAGTAGGGTCTCACTGTATAAAATCCAACATAACAGTGACTACAAATTCCCTCAATACAATACAGCTTGCGAGTCCCAAGAGTCAATAGTTTTTGCAGCCAGTCTTGAGATGAATAAATCCTAAATACAATGAAGCCACCATGAGCCATGGGCGCAACACGAAAATGTGCTGAGACTCATAATCCCATCCGAATCATGGCGTGCCAGGTAGCTGTATGGCTTTAAGAGCCATTTCCAGGTTATTGTATTTTTAAGTTGAGTTGTAGTTTTAAGACACTGTTTTGGCTATGCTGAAAGGGTGAACGTAAGGGTGAGGAATCTGCACCATTTGGAAAATGTTTATATTTTAAAGTCGCTTGTTTGTGTGGTTTTATATATTTAATGGGAAATTTCTTAAATCTGCCATCCGAACGTCTGAGGTTCGAGCCCATCCAGGCTTTACAATAACACAGGGAAGCTTTCCCGCACTAGAAACCATTGAACTATAATTCTTTAAAAAATGAGTTCAGCATTGTAGCGATATACAAATGCTACATATATTTTGATGCTAGAGTTAAAAAAAAAAAATTATCTAAATTATGAAGACTGTGTCCCTTGTCGTCTGAAGAAGAACATGTGTATTGTGATCAAGCCCATGAGAAACCACCATGTTCGTAAGAGCAGTGTAGCGCTCCTTGCTCAGATATAAGGGTTTTCCTCTATTCATATCATAGTCCTCCTCTGCAAATGCATCCAAGTATGGAGAAGGCCAAGGCGCCTGACGTGTAGACATTTGAAGCAAAAATATTGGTTTTTATTATCATCAAGAAAGCTGCAACACCAGCACCGCAGGTCATTGCATGTCGGTAACATTCATTTCGACTGTAGCATAAACGCCGACTTGGAGCACAACAAAGTGTATTAATGTTGTGGTTGATAATAATGACAGGGATCGTGTTGTTGAAGCAAGAGACGAATTGCATAGGATACTGAATGAGGATGAGTTACGAGATGTTGTTCTCCTCGTATTTGCAAACAAGCAGGATCTTCCCAATGCAATGAATGCTGCTTAGATAACTGATAAGCTTGGCCTGCATTCTTTGCTTCAGAGTCATTGGTATATCCAGAGTACCTGTGCTACTTCTGGTGAAGGACTGTATGAAGGTTTGGATTGGCTTTCTAACAACATCGCAAACAAGGCATAATGTTGAAGCATCGTAATGACGCTATGAAGCCTTTGAGAATGGGCTGGTTTCCATGCCTTTTGAATATTGGTTGGATTAGGATACTTTCTGCAGTATAGTGGTGGGCCTCAGCATTCAAACATTGGAGGTTGGAAATCATAGACTTCCCAATTGCATTTACTAGTCAACAAGCTATCAAAGAAGGTGTTATCACTTAAAACCACAATTCACCTATGTCCAAAGATTCATATAAAAAAAAAATTTGGTTTAAGTCAATACGTTTTTAGGTGTGTCACTTTGAAGTTAGATTTTCAAAGGGTATTGATGTGAGTCCTTGTAAAAAACTGTTAGATACCCTCCCTCATTATAGTTTAAAGCATGTCTTGTCTTGATTGCATCATTCTGATTTTGCGCAGTTTCGCAGGGCGATCTGATTGGCCAATTTAGCTGCGCAATCATTTTTCCACCTTTCCGCAGCATATCATCTAGCAGCCATTTCGTAGCACGGTTTGTCAATTCATAATTGTCTGCGCTACGAAATCAGGGATTCGGGGTTTTTTGCAGCGCATTCTCTTGAAATGTCAAATCTCGGGAGATGAGTCATTAGGTACGTCCATACTTTGTCAGTCGATGTCTTCTCCAGGTCATGATAGGATTCATTCCGCCATCAGATTTAGGATCACGCACATGACAATTATTTTAAAAGATCTTATGAGGTATGGTAGTGTCATAATGTTTATTCATGATGCATTAACGTGCCTGTTCTATGATCAGCGTTTGAAAAAACGCAAAGAAGACCGAGTTTTCATTTAAAAAGGGATCATTGCAAGCGAGCATGCACTCCAAAGCTGAAGCTGTTTTTTAAATTGAAGTTGCTGATTAGTTCTTTGTGTGAAGATATTCTGAGCGAGATGGAGAAAAGAGAACATCGATCCGGAAGGTGCCTGAGAACCGAGCCTGAGGGGCTTGATCTTACGCTCAGAGATGAAGGTGTAGCACAAGCTTTTAAAGAGGCTGGTTGCTGGAGGTTTTGCGAAAATTTGAAGGGAGGACACACAGAGGTAACTAAAGCCTTTGCATTAAATTTCACTGGCTTGAATTCTAAGGTGTCAATGCTAGAGTTCCCTGTGTCTCCGCAAGCTATTTCTGCTGTCACTGAAATTTCGAGAGGTGGACAAGAATGGTTCAAGAATTTCAAGTTTGACATGACTCCCTGTAAGGAATTTTTGAAGGATCAATATGTAAATGAGGACCTCACCAAAGTGGTGTCAAGGAAACTAAAACCTCATCTTCAAAGGAGAAATGGGAGGCAGCTGATAAAGAAATGGCTGATTTAGAGAAAACCGTATCAGAAATTGCAGCCATGGAGAACGAACTTGCAAAACTAAAAGCTCAGTTAGGCAAGTTAGCTGCTAAATAAAATTGAAAATTTTTAAGGTCAGATATTACTCCAAGTTTTTGTTTATTTTTCTTAAGTTCATTGGTTTTTGAGGCATATATAAAAGGAAGAGAAATTAGGAATTTTGGAGTCAAGGATGAAGCTGTAACAGTCACAAAGTAATTGAAAAAATTCATTGAAGACTGTAATTTTGGAAAAAACAGCAGTTTCGTAGCGCGCTACGAAACAACTGTAGGTGACTGTTTTTTAAAGAAAAATGAAATTGATGCTGAGGTCATCAAATCTTGTAAGGGAATGCTTCGAGGATAGGAAGGAGATCATAAATGGCTGCTAAAACATTCAAAGAATGACAGATGTAAATTTTGTAGCAAAAAGGTGAAACATTTTGGTTTTTGCTAAAGTTCTCATAAAGTTACTTTATGACCGAAATATTAGGGTTTCTGGTAGGGTTACCAGAGTTTTGGGTTGAACACCTGTCAATGTTCACAAAACATCCAGATTATCAGCCATATGGTGTTATGCATGGTCATTAAAGTTATTGAACAGCTTCAAGCACGTTCTTTTGAAAATAAACATGGATAAAAAGCAGGGACCGTGAAAACAGAGTATATATCTTCACCAAAGGTTGAGTCAGCAGCACAGTTGGAATCCAAGGCAGCTCGTTCCGTGAACGCTTCTCAAATACATTTCAACCACTACAGGAAAAGCACAGATGTCAAAGATCAAGAAGGAATCATGCATACGAGGACATAGAATTAGAGTTTGAATAGGAATAGGAATCTATGTATTGAAAGCACAATACTTTTGTATTTAATAAGTTAGTTTAAATATAGATAAGCTAATTAATGATAGGTTTTCGAGCTCCCCTCATGCTGGAGGAGGAGACTCAAGGTAGTTTAGCTTTGTTTTCCTATATATAGGAAAAACTCTGATGTAAAAAGGGTTGGAGATTTTTATCAAAAGACAGAGTTTTCATATTGGCTTATGTAAAGTGTTTTGACAGTAATAGAAAGTACACTGTTTCTTCCCAAGATTCATCTTGTGTTTCAAATGTTCAGAATATATGTGGTTTGGTTTCATTCATCTTGTTTACAGTTCACTAAACATGCAATCACTCTGAATTCATCATTGATGCTCAGACTTCCTGTGTATGTTTTGTTGAGTTGAGGTTCTTCTTGGTAGATGTTTTGAACAATGAGACATTATATGCCTTGGTTTCCATGATTCAGTAGCTGCTTATTTACTGTAGGAATGTATGACTCCATGAGCCCAATGGGAGAAGCCTAATCTTGTTTGTTCCAACCAGCTTAAAGTTTATCTACTGTTTAAAGAGTTAGCCATCTTTTCTTGCCTTAAATGCATATCAAAAATCTATGAGAGAGCCCTCTCTGACTAAGGAGGCTAAACCTTAGTCTAAAGCCTGGTTTGAAACAGTTGCATGAGATCTTACTAAGTAGCAGCCCTTAGTGCATGATTTTGTGACAACAAGTACCGTGGTTGGCCCTATCAATATCATTATTTTTCACTATTGTAGACACCATCCTCATTAAATAAAAGAATCTCTTTTCCTTCATGTACATGAAATATGCACCAACACCAATCACAGAAGAGCTTTCACTTTGCATTTCTAGTCTTACATAGTTTTTGAGTACTTTGATTAGGGTTTGCAAGTCCTTGACACCTCAAGGTTAAATTTGATATTTTTCAAGATATTTTGGGACTTCTCTCCCCTTGAGATGTTGTTGCTCCTTTAACACTGATTGAATTCTTCTTTTAATTTCTTGAACAACTCCCCTTGAGGCTATGATGACTTCATTTTTCTATTGAAGTCTTAGGCTGCTCCTTTTTCTTCCTCTTCCATTTCTTAGCTGGTTTCCTTCTTTCGTCTACATTTTATTCATTATTTGGTTTGCTTGGAGTTGTTTTCATCTTTTGTCTAGATATCTTTAAGGTATATTAAAGCTTACAATCCTTGGCTTTGTGACCAAGGTTATGACACACATAACATATTGTATGGCCAAGAAATAGAGGAAATGATGTGTATCTTCTTGTATTCATTTTCTTTATATACATTTTTCATTCAACAACTTTATGTCCAAAATTATTACGCAAATGACATTAACCATAAAAATGATTTGTGTACCTAGTAGATGATTCTCTTCTCTGATTGTTTGCTTGAGGGAGCCTTCTTGTTTCCTACATCTTTTGTTGATTAAAATTGATTTGCTTTGTCTTACATGGTGTTGTAACAGCTCTAGGTTCATTGAAAGAAAAAAATTTGATATCTTTCAAAGGAGCAAATAATTTCCTTTGGGATCTTCCCAATTTTCTCAGTCTCTAAGAGCAAATGGCCTTTTTGCAAAGAGAATTTTCTTTGACTCATTATTTTCATTTTGATTTTGCTGCTTGTTTGTTTGTTTCCTTACTATTCATGTTGTTTGTCCCTTCTCCTACAAGTCTTTTTAATGTTGTTGTGTTCTCTTTAATGGCTCCCTTATGTAAGTTCTTCATGGAGACAAACTAGTCTTATAGCTTTTTACATAGTGTATTATTTTCAGCTAGTTCATTTCCAATCTCATATTTTAATCTTTCATCTTGTTCTTCTCTCTCCTTTAGTCGGTCGCTGGTCATTTCTTTAGTTTTATTTGATTCTTCTAATTGTGTCCTCAAACTAATAATTTATTCCTTATATTCATGCTCTCTCTCATCACATGTTTGCACCATTTTCTTCATAGATTTGTTTTCATTCCTTAGTCTTTCTATTTCATGAAGGCCTGACTCAAGCTTAACTAGTTTTCAGCTGACTTTTCTTCAGGTTTATTCACACATGTAGAGGTCTCATTTCGAATGAACACTTTCCTTTTGAAAGGGATTTTTCTTCTTCTTCTTTCTCTTCTCTTTTATGTACTATTTCCACTAGTATCTCCTTCATGCATGAGTTGAAAACAATCCCAAATTTCTTTTGTAGATATTAAGTCTTTAATAGTATCAAGATCTTTATTGCAAAGGTTGTTATAGATTGCAAATTTTTCTTGAGCATTCCATTGTTGTTCTTGTACAAAGGGAGATTCATTACAGTAACCATCACATACTAACTTCCATACACTAGGTCCATCAACTATTAGATTTTGCCTTATCTCTCCATTCATTAAACTTTGTTGCACTTAGCACATAAACACTTTGATAGTCCATGACTTAACAAGGTATACCTTCAAGATGTTAGGATTACACAAAGGAACCTTGCTCTGGTACCAATTGATGGTAACTTGACTAAACTAAGGGGGGGGGGGGGGGGGGTGTGGGTGTTGAATCAATTTAGTACATTCATGGACATTAAATTGATTTTATTTTGATTGATTAACTGAACTTTTAAAATGAGTGACTTAACACATAATGACCAATAGATTAAATATGTGAAAACAAGTGATAAGTAATCCAAAACATCACATAAGCACATGACATCAACACACATGGACACCATATATATGTGGAAACCCATAAAGGGAGAAAACCACCATCTGTTATTGTTGTGATGCAAAGGAAAGCTCCTACACCCTTATTACATCTTATTTTATGTAGGCTCCAACCTACAAGAGGTTGCTACCTCAATTTTTCTACAAGCTACGACATGGCAAGAAGTTCCAATTCCCCTAAGTTTTTTGTAGGCTACAACCCATAGGAGGCTCCTACATCAACAAGCTACAACTTGTTGTTTTTCAAGTTCCAACTTGAAAGGAGACTACAATCCCCTAATACATATAAGAAACAACATGTTGGTTTACTTGGTCATCAATTCTGCATATCTCCATCTTTATCTCTGCCTCTTATTCCTTTGAAATTTGCTTCACATTAACTTCATATGTGCCAGATAACTCATGAATAATCAATTCTCACATGCTCTCTAACTCTCTAACCTCTCACTCTTTTTGCCTTCCAAAATCACATCTTTTATAAATAGTTTTTGTTGGTTGTTTGTATTCAACCACCTATAATTATTAAATACACCAACATATTCAAGCAAGTAATGCATTATAACATCATAACACATGTAAAGTATTCACTCTCCAATGCAAGCAATATGCACGCAACATATGAAAGTAATGCATCACTCTCCAAGGACATACATATGTTCTTCAACATCTTATATCACTACTTCTTCATGGCATTGACTCATCAACTTTGAGTTTTTCCTTGTCTGTCATGGAGTCTTGCATTTTCCTTTGTCTAGCATCAAAATAATCTCCTCAAACAACAATAATATGTTGTCAAACATCAATCTCCTCAATAATATGCAAGCATCAATCATCATCACAACATATATGCACCTCTTGAGCAAACATACCCAAGCCATCAAAACATAATATACATGCTTTGTTTCTCCTATTGTTCCTTTGTCATCACCCTTTTCATCACATATTTGTATTGCATTCTCATCAAGCATCAACAAGATGAAACATAACCTCATGTTGTCAAACATCACTGCAACATACCTTGTTGCTCATATTGTTCCTTTGTTGCTCCTTTGTCAACTCATCTTTTCTTTCTCTTTTTCCATCACATCTTTGCCGATCTTTTGTTGCATCTTTTCCTTGATCACAAGCATAGATGCTTGTTGCTACTCCTTCGCCATCAATGACAACAATGCCATTAATGTTCAAAAATATACAACATAGTTTTTTTTTTAGTAAAATGACCCAAATTGAGTATCATCCGAGAAGAATTTAAAAAATGGTGAACGATTTGGAATATTTGATTGTTTTACTAAAGACAAATTCGCCAAATTTTGTGTATTGTCAATATTTCAAAAACGCGTCGATATAAATTCATAATTGAGCCTAGAGGCATTCTCTAGCCTAGTATGAAAGAGATGTTGTAAGGTTATGTTATGCAAACATTTTGGCTTTGATGCAGGAGCATCTGATTCAGAGGAAAAATCTTCTGATTTATTCCATAAAAAAATCAAAAAAATCTACAGGCAAGGAGTGGGATCCTTAGCCTGCTGTTTTCCATGTTTTTAGTTAGATTAGAAATAGAAGATGCCATCTTTTTAGATAGAATAAGGCATGACAAAGAAAAGCTAAGATTTTTTAGGTACTGTTGCTTTTGCTTTGTTTGAGTAATCGCTTTTGTAATAAAGCAGCTAGAATAGGAATGGGAAAAATCAGCTGCTAAATAGGAAAGTTTCTTCTAGAGTTAGATTTTCTTTATGCATGAAAAAAAGACAGTGTGGATTGGTACTGGAAAAGCATGCGGACCTGTGTGTGAAGGATGAGAATAAAATAGTTAGCTGTGTAATAGAAGGGGCGCGCTGTTCATGGTGGATGATTTGAATAAAACAATCAATAATTATGTTTCATAAACTGTCGGTGTCAATTGGATATGAATGCTGTAAATTGTATTAAATGGTGCGAATACTGTAGTTTGTATGTTGATACAGGCCTGTGGATTTTCATTTGAAAGCTGTGGAAAAAAAGCCATATCGCATGACTGATTTTTGGTATGGTTCTGTGTTTACCGAGCGCCATCATTTTAATTGAAACAGTATTGTTTGATTAATTGTTTTGCATCGGACTGTGGCTTCGTCCGCTTGTGTGCTGCCTCCATAACCAAAGGCGTGGCATAATAAAGGCAAACAGTGGTTGTATAAAGGGTGATTGAAGAATGTTAAAACCTGTGCGCTGTCCTCCCATCGATTAATCCAATGGTTGTTTTGTAATATGATATGGTTTGTGTTGTTATTGCCGCGCGCTGTCCCATAGTTCTACAAACTGTATACCAAGTTAATACAACACTGATTTGGACGTGGTATAATTAAATTGACTGTGTATTAACCAATTCACAATTGCTGTATAAGTTTTGGCAAGAAGGTGTTTAAAAGGCCGTGCGTGCCATCCTTATACCAATGTTGGTAGACTTAACTCTATTTATATAATGCTGTTGATTGATTTTATGAGTGTGTAGAGTTGCGTTGCATTCAAGAATCTTTAAGTATTATATATATCGAGGAGTAGAGATTTCATGACCGAGGACCTCCAGAAATTGCAAAAAGAACAGATTGAAGACATAGAAGGTATAACTACCAGATTGGAAAGCTTGTCTTTGGAACCAGACAGCAGTCCATCAGGCTTGGTCAAATTACATTAATATATTATATATAATATATATAATTTAAAAAATCAATAAAATATAAAAATAAAATCACAATTATAATTATAATTAAAAATTTTTTGACTATGTCAAATTACATAAAAATAAAAATTAATAAATTAAGATTATAATTATAATTATTAATTATTAATAATTAAACCAATCCATCTTAACTCTGGATTTACCAAGCACCAAGAGGGATCACATCTCTTGAGCTGAAAACCTCTTTTAGAGTGAAAATAGATTTGATCCCTCTTGGCCCTTGGTAGATCCATAGTTAAGATGGATGTAGGTTGGTTGTATCTATTTGAGGTTCTGTAGTTACACATGATATTAATATACTAGCTATAGAAATCAAGTCCTTGTTAATGTTGACCAGTTTACAGAGTTACAAGAGATTTTGGGGGACATTACAACTAAACGATGCAACATTAAAGTTTTAACTAGAAACATCAAGTTTAATGGGATTTGGTTTTTGATGTGCATTCTTTGCTCTAATATTTGGGAAAATAACATAAGAATTTTCATTTGTTAGCAAGAGGAGATATTCATGAAGGATTTCAACTCCATATTTTGTTCCTCGAGTTAAGCATCGAAGTTAAGACAAATTTTTAAAGATCAAAGTCACAACAGATTATGATAGGAGGTAGAACATCTAGTAGCAAAATGTCACCTTCAACCACCACATTATGGTGCACAATTCTCAAGCAATCAAGCTAGTGGACCAGGAACAACAACTCAACAATGCACAAAATTATTCAACCTTATGCTTCTTACTATATGATGAGGAACTCATCTTGCTTGCAAAGTCAATTTCTCATTATTTATGTTGGGTTTAATTTGAAAATGTTTTCGAGTGGTGATGTTGGGTTGAGTTTGTTATTAATTGAGAAAATACAATTATAAAAAATTATGTTTAAAAGAGTTTCATACATTATATCAAGATAAGTATACTTATGATACCAAATCCCTTGAAATTGAATTGGGTATAGAGTGGTGGCCTTACCCATATTACAAAGAATTCACAGTTATAGCAGAAAATATACCTGGCGAATTGGGAAGTAAATAAATTCAAGGACAAAATATAACCAACATAATTATATTTGAAGACAAAGGAGGACACCGAGTTATCAAAGGTGTCGAATGGTTAAGATTGAATCTATCTTAAAGACTATTTTTAGCATACAATTCCAAATTCCGAGGAAACTATATTAGTAGTTGAAAAGTACGTAAATAAATACTCGAGGAATTAAAATGGGGGATTATTGGGTTGGAGACGAAGCTAGGAACCTGATAGTTTTTCTTTTTTGTAAGCTCAATGGGCCTTTGTATTCTGTAAATTTCTCAAATCCATAGGGTTTCTCTTGGATTCATGGCTTGAATGAAATAAATCCTAACTTTCTTCATTATTTTTTACGTTAAGCTACCTTTTAAAACTCACCTCTTTTCTTTTTGTTTTAGGTATGCAATAATCAAAGTTATATGAAACACCTAAGAGGTAAAGATGAGGATAAACTTCCCTTATTTATCCCAACAAAATTCTTTTTATACTAATTGTAACACCCTCCTCCCCCATCTACCTAAGTAACTGGCCAATTGGGGTAAATATGTGACGAGAGGCTACTATGATCTGATTCAGCCTCCTAGGTCACCTTAAGGAAGTGGAACTGACAAAACACAACCAAATTTACCATCCACACATCCTACAGAACCTCTAGGAGCTACCCTACCTTTCCAAGTGACCAACCCTTGAGGAAACTCAGCAGTTCAAGGACCCAGAGCCCCAGTCGCTCCCTTGCTAAGCCCTCTAAGCAACTGAGGGTCCTAATTGCTTCCATGAGCCTGCATGAGTGCGACTGTAGCCTTTTTCTGCCAGTGCTATGCCAACAACTATGATATTTAAGGTTAAATTACAGGGCTAGGACCCAGTCACAGCCTAGAACTTCATGCAATTTACGAAAATGAAAAGAAACATAAAGAAAATGATTCCAATGAAAATTATTGAACAAATATTGACTAGACCCCTACTACCCATGACAAACATTTCGTCAAACATGTCATAAATATGCATTCTAAAGGTCATAGGGGTCTTATACTTAGCTAAGAATTGCTAAGAAATATGCCTTATCACATTAGCTACATTATCATTTATTAGGTCATAGATTCATTGCTCAATAATTTACAAATCAAAACATGATGAGAACCATACATTTTCTCTGTCATAAAACATATTCATAAGCTTGATCAAAACAACAGAAATAACAAGGATACAACATCCATAAATACCACATATGAACCAATATGTTTACACATGAAATACCAAGGAGAAGGAACTCTTATTAATGAATGCAAAATCCAACCAGACATGGGACTACCACGTTCCACCTGACCATATATTGGCTGAGTCAAACCTCTCTTCATCCAGTCACCCTCGTGCCATATTCCAAGCATGAATGTGGGACTCAAACCAAAAGAACCAACTAGGGCTTCTCGAGGATAAACCACCTCACCCTCATCAATAAAACCAGGCTTTACTGCAATCCTCACCTGATCACTAGGCTGTAAACAAGCATGGATGCCACCGGATTTCTCCACCTACATCATGAGGAATTTTCCTGTCTCCTAGTCTCTAGGTTTTACTATCATTTACAACTTGATCTAGGTATCACTAGGCCATAATCGAGACACCACCCTCCAGGATTTACCATATATCAATCATTCATCGGCAATGATTCCTAATTCTGATCAAGGGAAACCATCTCTAGGCTTTACTGTATATCCTATCATTCATTGATCCAGGATTCCTAGGCCTAGCGAGGCACATTATACCTGAATTTATCACAACCCACAGTCTAGTTTAGGGGTCACTAGGCCAGTGGCTTTACCGCAATCCATAGTCTAGTTCAAGGATCACTAGGCCATGTGTTCTTTTATTCAAAGATCCACCTCACTTAGCTTTGAATCCATCTGGCAATCTAGCTTAACCAAAACATGACAACCCCATCACACAATGGCTATCCAGAAATGGAAAGGCAAGGCTGAATAACACTATCACACCTAGAAAAACCCATGCTCATGATAGCAAGAGAACCAAGAACACACATGCATGCATGCCAAATATAGGAAGGAAATCACACATTCAAATCAATACCTGCGAGTAAACTTGTTGTAGCTGCTTTATCATTCTTTCTTGCTTGATATTTTTCTTCCTCTTTGCCTTCTTTGCCTTTCTTGATCCTATGCTGAAGTCCTCCAAGAAAACTCTAAGTGTCCAAGAGTGAGAGAGAGAGAGAGTAGAGAGAAGACTCCAAAATTGAACTAACAAAAAGATGAGAAAAAACTTGCCAATTGATCCTCATAAGCCTTTTTATCATTAAGGCCTCTATTTTCTTCAATTTCCATTATTTTCCTTCAATTTCCTCCTCACATGCAACCTGTGACATTTCACCTTAATTTTCTCCTAATTTCCATTATTTTCATAAATAAATTGCCAAAAATTCCATTTTGCCTTTCCAAAGTCTTTGCTATTGCCTTTTCCAATTTTCTTTAGCCATAATAAATGAAATGAACACCCACTAGGATGTTTTTGCCCACCATTTAGCTTGGAATATGTGTCCCATGGCTGTGGTATTATATATTATTACATGGATTTTTACCAGGGTTATTACAAAACCCTCCCCCTTGGGGGAACACCCTCCTCAGTGTTCAATGACACCTACAACCAGCAAGACCACTGAAAAGAAAAACATAATGCTTATGGAGCTTTACAACACAACTCGTTGCAGTATTTACAATGACCACTGCTGAAACATGACAAACGTACCGTTTACTGGAGCTTTATAACACAACTCATTACATTATTTAAAATAACAACCACATATACTTATGCATATTTTCTTCAACCATCAAATAATCGTATTATATATGGAGCTTTATAAATCCAACTCGATACAATATTTACAGATAGATGCCTTTCGAATTAACCACATCATTAGGATTTGGTTGACCTTTCAAACCAACTAATGTGATTCATCCTCAGGACAAGATGAGAGAAATCATACAATCTTCATGAATAAATAGTAAGGATGCATCATTACCCAAGGTTAGCTGATGAAACCTAGCCATTGGGGACTAGTCAAACAAGTAAATAAACTCTTTTGAGAAGGAAGATTTAGTATTTTAAATATTTAAATTTATAAATTAATTGTATATCTAAAATTAGTTATAAATTATTTGATATTTTAAATTAGTCTATAAAATATAAGTCAGGAGAACAGTATTGCTAAGAAAATTTATTAGGGGGTAATAATAAGTAACTAATAAAAATAGTTGTTATAATAATAAATTTAAAAGTTAAAAATAATTGTTATTTAATATTAAATAATAATTATGTTATAATCACTAATGTAATGAATAAGGAAAAGAGAAGTTAAGAGTAGGTTAATAAATTTAGTTATGAATTAGATTTTAGGAATAATATATCTTAAAGAATACTCATAAATTAACAAAGGGCAAAGAATAAGCTCTAAATCTAAATAATAGCTTGCAGGGAGTTTATTAAAAAATTGGTGGCTTGTCAATAATGTACGCTTGCAATCCTCAATAATGTATGTCTCAAATCCATTTACTTACCTTTCCTGATTACTTTTCTCATGTTTGTACTACCACAATCCATTTACCATAACGGACCCAACCAGTCCAATCGATTGCCATATTCTTGCCTTCAACTGCCCTTATACATGCAATGAGCTTCATTTGGGCATTACATCACCTGTTGGGTTTCATTCAGCTCTCCCTAAGCTCCATTAACTTTCCTCTTTCCCAACCAATTCCCTAGACCCTCAAAACAAAAAAAGTAAAAAACAAACACAAACAAGAAGAAAACCATGAAAACCAATAACAATATAACATTGCAAACAAAGTAGTATGGCCATACACTAGACATAAACAAAGTCGCAATCAAGTGCAACAGATAAAAAAAGACCAAAAGCACAAGACTGACAACAAACACCATGACTCAATCCCCATGGTTCCCAATGCTTCCAAAGGAAAGCTCAATCTGAGCTTTCTTCAAAATTTCATGGCAATCTTTTTGCCATGCAATCCCCTACATCATATTTCCATAAAAAAATACTTATCAGTGCATAAATAAACATAACAACATACTATTTACCCTACCTTGTTGTGCCAAGCACATTGCCTTGTAATTGAACATGTCCATGTCATCTCTCAAGGGACTCCAATTCCCTCGATGAGTCCATCCATAACTGGAAACTAGTCGGTATACCTATCAAATACATGTTCAGGAATATAACACATATCCACATAATGTCAAACTAAATCAAGGTTAAGAAGGCTTCTTGTATGCAAAGCAATCATTCATTTGGAATTGTAGTTTCCAAAAATAGCCAAAGGAATTTTCACCCAATTCCTTTCTTTTATCTTTTCCTTGTCGCAATTGAGTCTTACTATGCACTGTCACATCACCCAACTGTTAGTTATATAAACACATCAACTATTACCTTGTCAAGCTAATACCAAGCATGTTGCCCTGCAACTACTCACATAGGTCAGTCTCACGTTCCAAAAATCAATACATCATGTATATTAATTTTAAATCAACCTTTACCAAGTCTAACAACTAGGCCATAATCAACTAACAGACATCAGACATAATGCTACAACTATCACCTACTTACACTCAAGTACATATCAATTATCTCAAGACATATGTATTAGTACAACCATCTTAAAACAAGATCATTCCTTCATGCAATCTTATAGACGCAAACTCATATCATGCAATTAATAAAACATTCAAACAAACTATAAACATGCCATGTTATATAAATCAACTAGATGAAATAATAGACACCAAACACTCAAACACCAAATAGACAACATAATCAACAGTCAGGCACCAAGTATGCGACATAAGAAAACTCATACCTTAATGTATCTCAAGGGAGGCTATCTTATCTGCATAATCAATCTAGATTAGCACGATATAACTTCACAACATATCAACTCAAACATAAATAAGGTCATGATATCCATAATAGTAACTAGCTAACATGTTCACATCATAAGCTCATAAACAATTGTCATTCATGCATAACAATTACATATGTATAGTCAGTCTAGATTAGTACAACACACTATCACCAATATATTAACTCATACATGAATGTCATAACCCTACCCATCTGCATAGGCCCATCCAAATTAGCATGATACATATAACATCAAGATCTTAATGCAATAACCTTAATCATCAAGTTAACTATCACATAAAAATCAACAAGTTAACATATAACATACTTATCAACAACATATAACATAGTCATCAAGCTAACTATCATATAATAATAACAATAATGCATACAACCACAAATTACTGTCATTCATGACTATCTGACACATGCGCATATGACAACACTATTCAACTAGCATTTATCATACATGCAACCATAATAATAGAATGAAAAACATATAATTAATCCCAATGCTTATAAAAACCATTAACCGCCAAATATACAAAACCTATATGATGATTTGCTCTTGCCCTGAATTCTAGTGCCGCAACTTCACTTTGATGATATGCATCTCCTGCTCTATCTCAACCAACACATCAGCATCATAACATACCAACAACATCATGATGACCTAAAATGCATACATTGACCTCATGAACAACAACCTTAACCATGACAATGCATGCATAACAACATATAGACACTGACATGCATAAGAAATTCATATACAACCGACATGCATTCATGACCAACACACTTCCCATCCAGTCTAAGTGTTGAACCATGCTTTTATACCACTCTGTAATGCCCTCCTCCCATATCTACCCAATTAACCAACTAACCGGGGTAAATATGTGACGAGAGGCTACTATGATCTTATTCAACTTCCTAGGTCACCTTAAGGAAGTGGAATAGACAAAACACAACCAAATTGACCTTCCACGCATCCTACAGAACCTCCAGGAGGTACCCCACCTTTCTAGGTGACCAACCCCTTAGGAAACTCAACAGTTCAAGGACCTAGAGCCCTAGTCACTCCCTTACCAAGCCCTCCAAGCGATTGAGGGTTTCAATCGCTCCCATGAACTTGCCTGAGTGTGACTGTAGCCTTTTTCTGCCAGTGTTATGCTTGCAACCACGAGATTTAAGGCTAAATTCCAGGGCTAGGACCCAGTCACTTCCTAGAACTTTATGGAATTTATGGAAATGAAAAGAAACATAGAGACAATGATGCCAATGAAAATTCTTGAACAAATACTTGATTAGACCCCTACTATTCATGACAGGAATTTCTTCAAACATGTCAAAAATATGCTTTCTACAAGTCATAATAACATATATGAGCATAGGGGTCTTATACTTATCTAAGAATCTCTAAGAAACATTGATTACTTATCACATTAGCTGCATTATCATCTATTAGGCCATATGTTCATTTCTCAATCATTTACAAATCAAAACATGATGATAATCATACATTTTCACTGTCATAAAACATATTCATAACAAAATATAAACAATAAAAATAACAAGGATACAACAGCCATAAATACGACATATGAATGAACACATTTACACATGAAATTCCAAGGAGAAGGAGCTCTTATTAATGAATGCAAAATCCAACCTGTTATGGGACTACCACGTTCCACCCGACCATAGATTGGTTGAGCCAAACCTCTCTTCAGCCAATCACCCCCATGCCATATTCCAAGCATGAATATGGGACTCAAATCAAAAGAACCAATTACCAGGGCTTCCTTAGGCTAAACCACCTCACCCTCAACAATAGAATCAGGCTTTACTACAATCCTCACCGTATCACTAGACCATAAACAAGCATGGATGCCACTGGATTTCTCCACCTACACCATGAGGATTTTTCCTATCTCCTAGACTTTGGGCTTTACCGCAATCCACAGTCCTATCTATGGATCGCTATGCCATAATTGAGACACCACCCTCCAGGATCTACCATATATCCCACCATTCACCGGTTGTGGATTCCTAGTCCCATCGAGGCACACAATACTCGGCTTTACCGCAACCCGCAGTCTAGTTCAAGGGTCACTAGGCCAATGGCTTTACTGCTATCCACAGTCTGGTTCAGGGATCACTATGCCATGTATTTTTTCATTCAAAGATCCACCTCACTCAACTTCGAATCCATCTGACAATCCAGGTCAACCAAAAGTTGAGAACCCCATCACACCATGGCTATCCAGAAATGGAAATACAAGGTTGAAATACATTGTCACACCTAGAAAAACCCATGCCCATACAAAAAGAGAGCCAAGAACACACATGCATAACCATGCATCCTAACTCTAGCAAGGAAATCACACATGCAAATTTATACATGTGAGTAAAATTGTTGTAGTTGTTTGATCCTACTCTGTCTTGCTTGATATTTTGCTTCCTTTTTCCTTCTTTTCCTTTCTTGATCCAATGTTGAAGTGCTACAAGAAAACTGTGTGCCCAAGAGTGTGTGAGGGACAGAATAGAGAGAAGACTCCAAAAAATGGACTAACAAAATCTTGAGCAAAAACTTTCCATCTGATCCTCAAAAGCCTTTTTATCGTTGAGGCCTCTATTTTCTTCAATTTCCATTATTTTCCTTCAATTTCCTCCTCACATGCAACTTGTGACCTTTCACCTTCCTTTTCTCCTAATTTCCATTATTTTCATAAATAAAATTGCCAAAATTTCCATTTTGCCTTCCAAAGCCTTTTCCATTGCCTTTTCCAATTTATTTTGGCCATAATAAACCAAATAAACATCCACTAGGATGTTTTTTCCCACCATTCAGCCTGGAATACGTGTCCCATGATTGTGGTCTTATATATTTTTACATGAATTTTTACCAGGGTTGTTAAACTGATATTTGTGTATGATTAGATTGTTTGTACCATACCTATGTAGACATAGATTGTTTCCTTCATTTCATGTGATTAATTTTTTCTTTGTCGCATAACCATTATAATTTTATTCTGATGTGTTTTCTACAATAACAAATATTAAATATATTCAATGAATGCTAAAGTTTTTTATTTTCCTTCTTATGTTCTTCCACTTTTTTCCTATCAACTTCTTGTTCTATATTTCAAGACTTCGTGCCCAATGGACTCTCCTTTGACTATCTCAATTTTTCACTATTTTATCCTAGATCTTTGTCATCCTTATTCTCAGCCCAGTCCACCATACTTTTTTCATCTAAATCTGGCTACTATACTCAATGTATGAACAACTATTGTGGTGACAATGGACAACTAATTCATTGAGGGAGCCCCCTCTGACTAGAAGGGATAGCTTCTAGTCTAAAGTTTGGTTTGTTGTTGTCTCAAAAAAATTTCATTTACAACCTGAAACATATCTCAAGGAGATACAACATGCTTTATGCTTTGAATGTTCATAACAACCTTTATCTTTTATTTTTGTGTCATCCAGAGTATTTGGCTCATCAAACTTTACCTGGTCTTGGGAAGTTTGAGGTAATCCACTAATGAATCTTTGAATCTTCACTTTCTTATCCTTGATGTAAGGCACATAGTGAAAAATCTCCAAAAATATTCTCACAGTCTTCTATAATGGTCCAAGCTTTAAATTAAGAAATTACTTGATCTTTTCATCATAGTACCCTTTTGATAGGTACTTCTTTATGAAGTAATTTTTGAACTACTTCCAAGAGATGTCCTTTTCTTGAATTCCTTTCACATTCTTGAGATATTTCCACCATATGGATGCCTTTCAATGCATGTTAAATACTGATACTTTGGCCTTCATTTTTGTTGAATAATCATGCACATGGAAGTATTTCTTCAATCCTAACAACCATGCTTCAACTTTCTCACATTTCTTGATCTCATCATTGAAGGTGGGTGGTTTCTCCTTCTTGAGTTCTTCATGCAATGCAACTTTAGAGTTATTCTTCTTATTTTCTTATGTGATTTGTTGTTGCTCATCCCATCTAAGCTAGTTGTCCCATCGCTAAAGGAATCAAAGGAGGAGGCTTCACAGGAAGTAGCCACAATCCTTCTTCGATGCCTTTTCTTAAATGTACTCTTCCTTCAATTGTTGATGGCTAATTCATGCTTATGATTTTTTTCAGTGCTATCTATTTTTTTAAATGGGTATTTTCCATCATTATCAACATTTGGTCCCTGTCGCAATTGCCTTTGAATTTCAGACAAACTTTGCAAGAACACTACTTTCAATTCTATCTATATTTCTTATTCTTTGATCATCCTTTCATTGTCTACTTGCAACTACAAAGGTCTTCCTTAAAAACCTTCATTGTCTTAATAAGGTCAAGATATGTTCCCTCTTCTCTCCCATTTTCCTTAGAGGAGATCAATTAAGTACCAAGTTATGCCTTTCAACTGGACATCCTTCTCCTTATTTTCATAGCTAGAAAGTTTTCTTATGTAATGAAATAAAACATAGCTATTAGTACCATTAAAATCGTAAAAATTAAACATGTTTATTACCTTTACTTCATTTGTTCCAGGCCTATACCATCCTGCATATTTATCTTGCTACATTTGGTACTTTATTATATGTTATCTTTCCATGTTGACATGATATGCCAGCTCCACATCAACATGTCATGTTAGTGCCATGTCAACATGCCACATCATCAAGGATTGTCTTGGTGTCACATCATTGTGACACATCAACATGCCAAGTTAGTTGAAATGTAGTATCCTACTTGATCCACATCATCTCTCCTCTTCAACACCTACCATGTTAGGGCCTTTATTGGGTATTAGTGGTGTTGGGGAATATTTTAATATATGTGTTCTAAACTCTTGGTGCTCAAAGGTGGGGTATCAAGGAAAGGGCCTTGGCATTAATGGCCGAGGCATCATGAACCCCTAGCAAAATAGAGGGATTTACTCGTTATGTAGGACTTGGGTATGTTAGGAAGGAAACTGGGGAATGCTCTAAAATAGCTAGTGACCCACCAACGAAAAATGAGGAGAGAACCTCATCAAATTCTAGTGATAGTGAGGGATCCATGAGCACTTATCAGAGGTATGCCAGGAGAAAGCATTCCAAGATGATCCAGAAAGTATGGAGGAGGAAGAATCATTGTAATGAGGATGGACACCAGAAAGCCATGTGTCAAACAATATAGGCCCAAAAAGCACCCATGAAGAAACTAGTCGGTGAATATATTCCACAAGAAAATATGCCATAGAGAGATGATCCATTCACTTTGTTAAGTAAGAGATAGTTGCTTGTCATGGCCATAGTTTGTAAATCATGAGTTGCGAATAATTATAAAAGCGATAACATGTTTCCCTTCACTTACTAAAGCAACGGTGATGTTTTGGCATTTTGTGAGTAGTTTGGGTATTGGTTTCTATTATGTAAAACTTGACCAAAGAGTGTGTGTTATAAACTCTTGGCAAGTGTGGGGTTGTTTGAGTCATGTGTGGTTTGTATGTGAGTGCAAGGAATGTACCAAATTTGCATGCAATGCAGGTGATTGAAAGTGTGGTTTGGTGAAGACACAAGTAGTGTGTTGAACGCATTAATGCTTTTGGCGGTCCAAAATCTATTTAAGTGGGAAGGAATGATCCAAGAGGATCTCAAAGTACAAGTGGCCTTAAAAATAGCTCAAAAATAAAAATGGTGAGATTTCAACAAAACCATAACCAGATCAAATTGCTCATCATCTTGATTCCAACGGTGCGAATGAAACTAAAATCCAAGTTCGTATGGTCGAGTTATTCATAGTCAAAATTTTGGTCAAAGTGGACAAGTGGCAGGCTTAAGGACGTAACAATTGGATTGGGACCAGTGCCTGAAGTCTGGCTCCCAAGAATAGGCGAATTTGTTGGATGGATAATTTTCCTAAGAAGCCTCAATTTCGGAAGAAAATCAAAATGAATACCGTTATGTAAATAAAAACAAAAAAAAAAATATAAAATTGGCGGGTGAGTTGTCACCCCCACTACCCCCACTCTACATATGGCTTGATACATATTTAAAATAATGTATAAAGGTTGGGTTGGGGCTGTGTGGTGCAGACCCCGCCCACTGAACACATAATACACAATATAAAGGCCAAGACCGACAAGGCTTGAACCCACCCGACCCACGTGGCTGACCCCCTCCTAGCGGTCTCACAAATGGTCAATCCATATATACACAGCGGTAACGATAAAAAAAAACGACAATCAATGAAACAACGAGTGCGAATATCACATGCCAGTAGTTGGTGTAGCGTCTGGCGGTCAACAAATCGTGAGCCTATAATTATATGTTGTTCCAACCAAAATGCTAAAGGTGGGTGGTCAGTAGGGTTGAAACCCCCGACTGCCCTTCCTCCATTTCTCTGCCAAACCACTACACCACGGGTGACTGATTTGTAAAGTATGCAACCCTTCCACCATATATAAACTCACATTTTCATAGAGGCTCGGGTAGAGTGCAACGGACCATAGGATGAGCTGGTGGAGCCACGAACCAAGTAGAGTCCAGAACCTTGCCTAGGAAATCTTAGGGGGTTATCAAAAATAATCCTTGGGGTGCAAAAAGTGAATTTGTCAAAATTGCAAAAATATATAATCGATTTTGCACTACTCAGCACTAGAAATTCAGTGGTGATGTCAGTTTTAGCAACTAGGCTCTCCATTTTTCTGCCATCTTCCAACTTGGGGGTATAAGGGTCTTTATTTAAATTTTACTTATACTTATTCTCTTTGATTCCACTTAATAAGATATTGTCTCCCCACTATTGAGAAGGGCCCGGAGACGTAGTCCACATTGGATGAACTATGTAATCAAATTCTTGTGTCGTGATCTCATGCTTGTTATCTTCTTTCCTCTTCATTTTATGTACTTTTAGTTTTCCTGGTTAACATGCTCTGTAATAGGTAATTATTTATGCATCTTTAAGCAAAAGATATTGGATCATATTAGTACCATTAAAATTGTAAAAATTAAGCATGTCTATTACCTTTACTTCATTTGTTCCAGTCCTATGCCATCCTACATATTTATCTTGCTACATTTGGTACTTTATTATATGTCACCTTTCCATGTTGACATGATATGCCAACTCCACATCATAAGGACCGTCTTGGTGTCACATCATTGTGAAACATCAACATGCCAAGTTAGCTTAAATGTAGTATCCTCCTTGGTCCACATCATCTCTCCTCTTCAACACCTACCATGTTAGGGCCTTTATTGGGTATTAGTGGCATTGGGGAATATTTTAATATGTGTTCTAAACCCTTGGTGCTTGAAAGTTGATGGAATTATAATTCAATACTTTTCCATCTCATGATGATAATCCAACTCTAGTGAACCAATGTATTTTTTTTTATCTATTAACATGGGGGAGTGCATAGATATAGACCCTTTGTGAATCTCATGAACACCCAATCTCTCGATATTCAATATAGTGGGGTTTTGAAACACCATTAAAACCCAACCTCCATTATGCTCACTATTTTTTTCCATGATCCTGGTGTTTGGGACAGAATATTAAATATTTGATGCTACCAAACCAAGAATCACAACGATAATACTTTGTACATCAGAATATAAACAATAGTAAATCTACTAGTGCACAAAATATGGAAAAAATTTTACAATTTTCAACCCAACTTCGTTATGTTAATAAACATATAATACAACAGTCTATACTAGGGATAATGGCCCTCATACATCCACTAGTACAAGAATACAAAATTGGGGTTTGGTGTCAATCCTTCGATAACCAATCTACCCTAAACAAGATACTTTGACCATCTAGCTGATGTAGTTGACTTCACAACTCCCCTCAGTCATACCATGTACCTACCCAGTCCTTCAGCTCCTGATCTGTAGCTCCTACCTCTATCAATGCTCCAAGTCCATCTGGCCACTGAACCTTGGTTGTCAGTTTGCTCACTAGTTATGTCATAGTCCATCAAGGGCACAACACATCGAGACTCTCATCGAGTTGTTCACAACTCCACTTGTGAAAAACTCTCAATCTACCCACTGCTGCTCCTTAGCTACTCAGGGACTTCAACCCACTATGGTCTTCCTTCGCTACTCCAATGAAGACCAACATAGGGCACATAGGGCCACCACCTATCACTGCAAGATTTCTATATTCCACAATGAACATGGGCTAGGAGGATTTCCCATCATCTGTTGTATAATTCCTTCTCCACACACAATTCTAGGGATGCTTGACTGCTCCTTTGGCTCATAAACCCTCGAGCTCGATAAATGCCACTCTAGAAACCATTTAAGTCCATGAAGATGGTGCATAGCAGGCTCCAACTTGGACACTATCACGTTGTCCTCCAATAGACCATAAATGCCTAGTCCATGTCCACACTTGGTCCACTCTCACGGTGCCCTACAATAGTCCACGAGTGACCAATACTTGTTGTAGCATCTGCTCCTAGTTAGGGAATCTAATCATCTAGTAAACCCCTCCTGTTAGATACAAACATACTTCACCAGCAGTCCTCTTCTAGGAAACCCATCTACCTGAAAAATCATCAACTTAAGAGGATGACCAAACTGGCCTACAATATTTTGTTGCTCCTCTCAACATTGTATATTGTTTATGATGATCAATCCTCTAGATGTCCTTCAGTTGTCCTAGTCTACGACTGCCATCCACCTAACATCCAAATATCACAAGGGAGTCATCTACAACCTAAACCAAATGCTTCCTCCTTACCTTGTGATCTATACATTCATAGGATTGGTTAGGGAACCCAACGATAGCCCTAATTCATTTATAAGTCGTCGTACCTTCCTATCCCACTAGGCTTCCCTTTTTTGCTACCTTCTACCCTTGTTCAACACTATAGTAGGCCTCAAGGCTCCACCTCAGAACTCCTGCAACTCCACGGATAGCTGCAACAAGGGTCTTGGCTTACTTGGACAAGAAAATAGCTTTGTTTGGGCTACAGCCTATCCCTGATGAATGCTGCTAGGAAAGAGGGACTAAAATATCCCTCTTGACCCTTCTACAAGTCCTCCAATGGTGTTGTACCTATATTAATTTTATGTGTCCCTCAACAGTGACAAAATACTCATCAAAACATGCACAAAAAAACTCTAACTCACCTATATGACAACGACCAAAACTGGTGAAAAGGCACATCAAACAGGTCTCCCAAGCTTCCTTAGGCCTTTGAAAACCTTCACAAGGTAACTCACACCAAATTACAAAGATACCCTTCACAACTTGTGCTCTTGCCCCTGCATCCTTGCTGCCCTAAATCGTTATCCAATTTTGTTAAAATTGGAAACTAGGGCCAAACTCCATGTGGGTCATCTTATTCATGGTTGATAATATTTTTATTAGATTCCTCTCGTCGAGAAGTGTAGGATTGATCTAAAGATCATCCGGTTCCAATAAGTATTTTTGGAGATATGAATTTATTTTGATTATGGAATAATTATCAAGCCGACCAGCAAGTCATGTAGGCTTAGAAGCCCAACAGACGCATCTATTCATCATCAACATTTATATATAAATATAGGAGATATTTTCCTTATTTGGACACACACTTCTCATCCATCTCTCTCTCTCTCTTTTGTGCATAAAAGAGTCTTTCTCTCTCTCCTACGCAGATAGGTCTCTCTCTCACATGTGGGAAGGAAGGACACAGCTGATGCGAGTGATGTCGATGATGTTGATGCTGGTGATGTCGATGATGCTGATGCTAGTGATTCCGATAATGTTGATGTCAATGATGCCGGTGATACTAATTCAGGTGATGTCAATGATGTTGATGCCGATGATGCTGATGATGTTGATGTCGGTGATGCCGATGATGTTGATGTCGATGATGTTGATGATGTTGATGCTTGTGATGCCGATGATGCTAATGCCGGTGATGCCTAAGATGTTGATGTCGGTGATGCCGATGATGCTGATGTCGGTGATGTTGATGATGTTGATGCTGGTGATGCCGATGATGTTGATGCCAGTGATGCCGATGATGTTGATGCTGGTGATGCCGATGATGCTAATGTCGCTGATCTAGGGTTTGTTGCTACTGATGTAAATTAGATTTATGTACTATTTCTCTCCGCTGAATTATTGAAGATAAAGGAAGATTTGATCAAAGGGTTTCCCCATATTGGGGTTTGTCCCTAGCTATCTGCCACATGTTGTGTCTCTTGTCTTGGCTTGTTTTCTGTCGATCGTTTAATGTTCTATCTTCACTTTACTTATGTACATGTGATTGCTAATCTATGGATAATAATAAGAAAGATAAGTAAACAGCTCTAAGCATAGAACATACCATAACTTAACATGGTATCATAGCTAAGGTGAATACAAATCTCGAGCAAGATCAAGAGCAATCACTGAAGAGAAGATTGGAAAGGCTATCCTAAAAGAACTATGGGGTCCTCAACACTCTTCCCTGCCAAAGATAAGCTCTGTGAGAACGCTGACTATCACGGATGGAAGATGTCTATCGATCTAACCTTAGAAGATCCAAGAGTGTTGGACCATGTGAGAGGAAATATTGTTGAGCCTCCATCAAATGCACCCGCTGTTGCTAGGAACAAATGGAAAATCGGTGAAGTCAAAACAAAGAATATCATCTAGGACATCTAGGCGCTTGGTGGCCTATGTTTCTGAGCTGAACACCTCCAAGGAAATCTATGATAGACTAGTGAGTTTATTTAATGTTAAATATGCCTTTACTCTTGGGTTTTGAGTTGATTCACTATATCAGGTCAGTGGAATTCCGCTAGGTGTCATGTCTTGTGACACATCTCTTCAGTCCAAACTTTGGCATCAGAGGTTTGCCCACCTTCATTATAAAGCTCTACTCGATGTAAGACAAATGATAACAGGGATGCTCGAATTCCAAGTAGATAAAGAAGGAGTATGTCCGGGATGTGCCGAAGGAAAGCTCCAAAGGGGACCATTCTCCTCTTGCCAAAGCAAGACCTTTGATATATTACAATTGGTTCACTCAGACATATCTGGTATGATGCCTGTGAACTCCCTAGGAGGATATTCATATTACCTTACTTTTACAGATGACTATTCTCAAAAGACTTGGATATACTTCTTGAAAAAGAAGGATGAAGTGTTCTCTTGGTTTTGACACTTCAAAGCCTTGATCGAGAATCAAACCAAAAAGAAGATCAAAATATTAAGGACTGATAATGGGACTGAATATGAATCTAACGAGTTCCATGACTTTTGTAAAGAGGTTGGCATCAAGAGGGAGACTACTACACCATATACTCCTAAACAGAATGGTGTGGTAGAAAGGAAGAACCATACAATTGTGGAAGTTTTCCGTGCCATGCTCCATGATCAAAGACTTCTGAAGTTTCTATGGGCCGAACCTGCAAACATGGTTGTATATGTACAAAACTAATGCCCTCATCAAGCATTGGGTTCCAAGACTCCTGAAGAATGTTCATCGGTAAGAAACCTGACGTATCTCATTTTAGAATTTTTGGAAGCCTTGTATATTTTCATGTGCCAAAAGAGAAAAGGAATAAATTGGGTGCATCTGGAAAGAAAGGAATCTTCGTGGGCTATGGTGAAAATACTAAGGGCTATAAAATCTATGTAGTCGGTCAAAGGGAAGTCGTGATTAGTCATGATGTCACCTTTGACAAAGATATGGCTCTCAGCAAGGTGAACAATCTTCCAATAGTGAGGATCTCTCAAGAAGCTGACATGAGGGAACCAAAAGAAAAATGAGTATGACGAGACATTTGCACCTGTTGCCAGATATAGCACCATCCACTTGATCATAGCCCTTGTGACTTCACAAGGATGGAACCTACATCAGATGGATTTCAAGACCACATTCTTGCATGGTTCGATCAAAGAAGAGGTCTACGTGGAGCAACCCGAAGGATTTGAGATTTATGATAAAAAATATCATGTATGCAGGTTGAAGAAGGCTCTCTAAGGGCTGAAGCAAGCACCCCGAGCATGGTAAGAGAGGATCGATAGCTACTTGATGAAGTTGGGATTCACTAGGAGTGAAGTCGATCCTCACCTCTACTTTAAGGTTGAAGATGAAAACCTCTCATACCAGTGTTATATGTGGATGACCTCTTCCTAATAGGTGCAGACCCTCTCATTCACAAATGTAAGAAGGAGTTGGCTTCTGAATTTGAAATGAAGGACCTAGGACCGATGCACTATTTCCTAGGACTTGAAGTCTGGCAGAATCCAAGCGAAATTTTCTTATCTCAAGGAAAATATGTGGTGAAGGTATTGGAAAGATTCGATATGGTAGACTGCAAGCCTGTAACTACCCCGATGGAGCTTGACTTCAAGAAGTTAAATGGTAGTGTTGTTGGACCTGTTTTACGAAATGCTACTGAGTATCGGCAACTTGTCGGAGCATTAATGTTATTAGTGAACTCCCATCCAGATATATGCTTTGCAGTCAACAGATTAAGCCAACATATGGTTGAACCTCATCACATACATTGGATTGGTGCCAAGAATCTGTTAAGATATCTTTGTGGCACAATTACATATGGGGTAAGATACACTGCTAGAGGTGTGAGATTACTTGGATACACAGATGTTGACTGGGAAGGCAGTGTGGTGGATCGTAAGAGCACTTCTGGGTGTTTCTTCTCCTTGGGATCTACTTCGATATCCTAGATGAGCAGCAAGTAGAATTCAGTGGCTTTGAGAATCGCCGAGGCAGAGTATATTGTTGCTAGCATGGCCTCCTGTCAGGCAGTCTGGTTGCAGAAGCTCTTTAGTGAGATGTTTGGATTTACACTGGATACCACCATGATCCTATGTGACAACCAAAGTGTGATTCGTTTGTCATAGAATCCTGTATTTCATGATCTCTCCAAGCATATCGATATCAGGTACCACTATATTCGAGATATGGTGCAACGGGGAGCTTCAAGGCTCCAACATATCGGTACATATGAACAGGTTGTCGACATTCTAACAAAGCCCCTAGGAAAGGTCAAATTTTTGACTTTGTAAGAATGACTTGGTGTCGTTCAGAAACCCTATGATGAGGGTCCTGTATGATGTATGGAGCTCTTGGAGCTTCGAGGGTGCAGGGTACTTCTTGGAGAGACATATGACCACAGGGTGACTCACCATTCCCTGGTGGTGTACGTGTACTGTTAGGTAACCTTGACTCAGGATAGCGTCAAAGTTGACCAGGTTAAACAGTGATGGTTTTGGGGAACATGGTATTGTGCACCCATATTATTTTGCCCATGGTATTATATGTAATGGAGATTATAAAAGGTTGGAAGGACTCCATTGTAATGCAAGACCTGGAGGTGAGCGGTGAAGGTTCACTTGGTCAGATTGGCTAGGGTTTTGGCCAATGCTAATAAGATCTTATTAGGTTGGGTTTTTCCCTGGATTTGGGGTTTTCCTGGATAAACATTTATGTTTATGTGTTTATGGTTATTGCTGGTTATTTTTATATTTATTCCTCTCAGTAATTATTTATGTTATGCAGTAAATTTCTTAACAACTAGTATCAGAGCTAGATATTGGCTTCAAAGGGATTCTTTGATGCCAGGGGTTTATAGTGCTTGATGAGATCAATGTAGCCTTTTTTACAAATCTGGGTCTGAAAATAATGGTGGAACAATCGTAAGCAGAAGAACCTCGAGGAGAATGCGCGGAAGATAGTGTTGTAACTGCCAGGGATTGCAGTGCATTTGCAATATTTACCAGTTTGGAAAATTCTGACGAATTGTTCAGGATTCATGCGGCTTCAAAAATTGTTTGTTTTCTACTACATGAGGCCATCGGTGTTGGACTCTAAGAGATTCTTGATGGGCTCGCAGTTGGAGTGGTTTGATAGAAGTTTTTGAGCAAATCAAGTTGCGAGAGGATGGATCAGAATCACAGCAGCAATAAAAAAAAAAATAATAATAATGAAGTCAAAATTATTGCATGTAAATGGGCATACTACTGTAAGACCTGGTAAGGCATGAGTACCCCTTGGTGATCACTGGTAAATTCTGGGTTAGACCTAGGTGATAAGGGGGATGTCGGGTTAACAATACCTCGGGTAAAAACTATGAGGGGGGTAAAAGCTATAGTGAGCGGGATTGTCTCACTTAGCAGGTTTGGTTGGAGTTAGTCAAGGAATCCCAAGTCAAGTTTAAGGGGGGAATTGTTAGGTAAACTTGACTCAGGATAGAGTCAAAGTTGACAAGGTTAAACAGTGATGGTTTTGGGGCACATGGTATTGTGCACCCATAGTATTTTGCC